>QPMI01000231.1:10000-100484 GCA_004431415.1 Cyanophora paradoxa | reverse complement strand
GGGCGGGGCGGGGCGGGTCGCGGCGGGGCGTGCGCTCGCCCTCGCTCTCGCTCTCGGGCGGCAGGTCGAACTTGACGGAGCGCCGCGAGGAGGCCGACTCCGCCCCCGCCCGCTCCCGCCACGGGCTCGTCGACCGCCCCGGGCCCGGCGACCCCGCCCTCGACCCCCCCCGCCCCGCCGACACGCTCCGGCCCCGCATCGAGTCTCCCACCCCGCCGCTCCCGTATCCGCTCGCAGGTCCGTTCCCGTATCCGTTCCCTTGCCCGCCGTATCCGCTCCCTTGTCCGCCGCTCCCGTATCCGTTCATCGATCCGTTCGCGAATCCGTTCGCCGCGCCGCTCCCGTATCCGTTCGCTGGTCCGCTCGTAAAGACGCTCTCGACTGGCCGCCCACGCACAGGGGTGACGGCGCGCGGGGCCGAGTCTGCGGCGGCGGGTGAGGCGGCGCGGTGCGGCGGGCGGCGGGCGGCCGGGCACTTCTGCGGCGCGCTGCGCGGTCGCGGGGCCCGTCGAAGAGGGGCTCGGCCATGTCGTCGAGCATGGGGTCGCCCTGGCGCCCGCGCCCCGCGAAGGCCCGCCGCCTCGTCTCGGACTGCCAGTCTCGCAGCCGCGCCTCCACCGGGTCCACGCCGCCCTCGAACCGCGGCCCCTGCCACCCGCTCCCGCCTACCCGCCGCAACATCTGCGCAACCCCTCGGCGCCAAGGACGGCTCTCAGCCTCGCGCGTCAAGCACCTCATTCCTACTTGAGGATTCTTGCCCTTCGAAGCAGGAATACACGCGACCGAACAGGCTGCAAGAAAACAGCGACTTGAGTGTACGGCCGGCATCTGGCCCGATGCCCAGCTCAGCCCGGCGTCTCGCCGCGTCCTCGGCCTGACGAAGCTCAAGCGCGCGCTCGGCTGGCCACATTGATCAACCGCGGTTCAGTGTCTCCAGATGGAGAGCAGCGGCTGGAGGATCGTATGCTGGAGATATCTGATATGAATATACTGCCGGCCGTACACTCTAGTTGACTACAATTAGATGCCTGTATACGATCAGGGGGCTGCACACGAGGCTAAGGTCTACGACTAGACCGACAGCTACGAGGGTGCGAGGTCGCGGGTGTAACGGGTCGAGTGAGCTGGCTCGGGACAGCTCGACCGTGCGCTGGTCCCGAACTGGCCCACCCAACTGCGCTGGTCCAAGCCGTGAGTGGGTATACCCTCACACAAACCTCGACGCTTGCCGGTCTTTCAATTCAGTTAGCTTCGTTCAGGGCGCTCACATCCAATTATGAATACCGCCTTCGCCGTCCAGCTGCCACTCCAGCAGGCCCGCGGCGCCAGCTCGCCGGCCGCGTCGTCCCCTTCCGTCGCCAGCTCGCTGGCCCCACAGAAGCGTCAGGCGCCTTCGTCCTCCGCCGGTTCGTCCGCACTTGGACCCCCGCACGCTCACGGCCAGGAGCTCGTGCGCGTGCGCGCGCACGCGGCCAACGCGAGGGCCGCGCAGAGTTCCGGCAGTTCGTGAGGAAAACGACCTTCGTTCCGGCTAATGCACGCCGCTTTACGGCGCGCGCGACCGTTGCGGCCGGCCGCTCGGCTTTCTCGGTTGTCTGCGAGAAGATGGACGAGCTCACCGACGAGCAGCTGGTGCGCCGGGCCTCGCTGCATGCGCGCGCGCGCGGGTCCTCGGGCTCACACGGGCGGGGCAGGCGGCGCTGATCCCGGACGAGGACCTGCCGGCGACGTACTCGCCGCAGCAGAAGATGATCCGCAAGCGGAAGATGGTCGAGGCGATGCGCAAGAAGACCGCCCCCCGCTCTAACTTCCGCATCTTCGTCAAGGGCGGTGCGGCCCCGCCGCCTGCCCGCCCCGCGCTCCGCCGGCACTCACTCGTGGCCAGGCGCCGTGAACCTCACGTGGGCGACGGGTGGGGCCGAGCCCGCCGCGGATGGCGCGGGGCGGGGGTCTGAAGCTGGTGCGCAGCCGGGGAGAAGGATAACCGTGGCTTCATCGTGGAGCGCAAGGCCGAGGGCTCCGACGAGTTCGAGGTCATCGGCACGTACGAGACCCGGCCCGAGGTGCGCGCGGCGGGGCGCGCGGCGCGGGGCGCTGGGCGCGGGGCGAGGCGGTGCGCAGCTGGCGGGACAGGGGACGACGGAAAAGCGGACGGTGTACCGGTTCGTGGACGGGGCAGCGGTGGCAGGGAAGACGTACCTGTACCGGCTCTCGGACTGCGACACGGCGGGGAAGAGCGCGCCGATGGCCACGGAGGCGTTCGAGTTCGACGAGAGCGCCGGCGAGGAGCTCGAGGAGACCGACGCCGCCAAGGCCCTCCCCGTCCTCGCCGCCGTCGTCGCGTGCGCGCCCCGCCCCCGCCCCCGCGGTGCCCGCCAAATCAGAGCCCAACCGCTGAAGCGCCCCCCACCAGCGCCTTCGCGCTCCTGGGGTTCATCCTCTTCGGGCAGGACTTCCTCTTCGACCTCACCCGCCCCTGAACGCCCCCGCCGCCCCCGCCCCCCCCCGCCCCCGCGCGAGGGGCGTGTGCGGTGGAATGTACTGGTGCACGCGCGCTAGAGCTCCTCGTACTCGAAGTCGCCGGCGTCGAAGGCCCACTCGCCCGTGCCCACGCGCCGCCACGCCACCGCCCCCGAGACCCCGCAGGCGAGCACGAAGAGGCACGCCGCCACGAAGAAGGCCCCCGAGAAGAGCCCGAGGTTCACCTGCGCGCCCCTCGCCCCCGCCCCGCCCCGCGCCCCGCCCCGCCCGGCCCCCGCACCGTCATCCGGTTGACCAGTTGCGCGAGCACCGACGGCACGCACGCCCCCGCCGAGCCGGCATCGCCCTTCCCCTCCCCGGCCACCGCGCCCCCGAGCGCCCCCGCCCGCGCCAGCGCCTCGCCGCCGGCCGGGGCCGGCGCCTCCGAGGGCTCCGGGGCCGGCGGCTTGCCCTCGCCGCCGGCGCCGGGCGTGGGGCGCTCGGGCTCGGGGCCGGCTTGGCGGGGGACGGCTCTGCGGGAGTCGCCGGCGTGGGGGCCGCCGGCGGCTGCTCGGCGCCTTCGTCGGCTTCGGCGGCTTGGGCGTCTCCGTCGGCGGCGGCGGCGGTGCCGGTTGCGGCGCCGGCTTCGGCTCCGGCTCGGGCTCCGGGCCGGGCTCCGGGGCCGGCTTGGGGGAGGCTTGGGCTTGGGCTCCGGGCGGGGGTGGCGGGGGAGGCGGGGGTGGCCCGAGCGGGGCCCGCCCGGCGGCGGCCTGAAGAGTGCAGGGGACGAGGGCGCCGGACTGGGGCGGGTGAGGCGGCGGGGCGGGGGGCGGGGCGGGGGGAGCGCACAGGGTCGGCGTAGGTCTGGGCCCCGAAGGTGCTGTACTGCGGCGCCATCGCCGGCAGCTGCGCCCCCGTGAGCGCCGCGGCGCCGGCTGGGGGCGGGGCGCGGGCCTGGAACGCAAACAGGAAGGCGATGAGGCCGCAGACGGCGGCGGCGAGGAGGAGGCCCTGGGGGCTGGTGCGGCGGGGGCGGACGGGGTAGAGGAGGAGCCAGAGGAGGCGGAGGCCGAGGCGGGAGAGGCCGGCGAGGGCGGCGAGCAGCACGTACGCCGCCAGCAGTGCCACCAGCACCAGGTCCAGCGGGAACGCCTGCCCCCGCCCCGCCTCGCCGCGGGCGCCGCGCGGGGCCGGCGGGCGGGCGCACGGCGGCGGCGGCGGTGAGGAGGGCGTCGAGGGGGTTGAAGAGGCGCGGGCGGTCGAGCACGAAGCCGCAGCGCAGCCCGCACACGCTGTTCGCCGCCTTGTCGATGCTGGTGATGGCGACCGCCGCCGCGAGGAGGAGGGAGAGGGCCGCTGCTGCCACGCCGAGCGCCAGGCGCGCCGGGGCGAGGGCCTGCTGGCCGGTGAGCGGGGCGGGGCGGCGGGGCGTGGGGCGGGGCGGGCGGACGGAGACGAGGCGGTCCCAGAGGGTCTCGGCGCCGGCGAGCTCGCGCTGGCGGCGCTCGAGGAGGCCGGCGCGCTCCTCCAGCTCCTCCACCGCCCGCCGGTCCCGCCGCGACAGGGCGCCCCGCCCACGTAGCGCGAGCGGATGGCGCGCAGGCGCTCCTGCAGGCCCGACCGCAGCGCCGCCACGTGGCCCGCCGCCTCCTCCAGGTCCAGCCGGTTCTTCAGCAGCGTCACCGGCCTGCGCGCCGCCTCGGCCGGCGAGCGGGGCGGGGCGGGGCGGGGCCGGTCGGGCGCACAGGATGGCCATGCCGTAGGCGACGTAGACGTAGGCGGCGTAGGAGAGGATGGCGAGGAGGCCGAGCGTGAAGGAGACCGCCGCGTCCCCGCTGCGTGCGCCCCCGCTCGCCCCGCACGGCCCGCCCGCGCCCCGCGCCCCGCGCCCCCCGCACCGTGCTCGATGTCGAAGAGGCGCTGCACCCACTCCCGCTCCCGCCCTGCCCCGCGTCGCCGCGGCCGCCGGGGGGGGGGGGGGGGGGGGGGGGGGGGGGGGGGGCGCGGGGGGGGAGGGGCGCGGGGGGGCGGACCGAGGAGGCGGGCGCCATTCCGGGGCGGAGGACGAGACCTGTTCTCGGCCTTCAGAGGGAGCGCGCAGCCTCGTCCAGTGGCGAGTGACGCGCCTACGAGGGCGGCGAGGGCGAGGGCGAGGACGAAGCCCGACGTGTACTTCATCGCCGCGAAGACGCGCTCGCCGAAGCCCTCCTCCTCCTCGTCCCCCTCCAGGAAGAAGTAGAGGAACGGCCTGCGCAGCGTCAGCCCCGGCCCCGCTCCGTGCGGTACCGCCGGGGCGCACACTGCCACGAAGCACAGCAGCTGCGCCGGCGCCCGTCAGCGTGCCGGCCGCCGCGAGGCCAAGGGGTCTCCGCACCAGCATGGCGGCGAGGAAGCAGTAGTATAGGGCGCGCGTCGCCCCCTGCCTCCCCGCGAGCTCCGCCGCAGACAGAGCCGCCCTCCCCTCCGGCGTAGTCGCGGTGCCCGCGAAGCTGCAGGCGCGTCGCTCGTGAGGCGGCGCGTGCGGCTGCCGAGCCAAGGGCGCACTAGACATCGACAGGAGCAAGCTGCGCAATGCGCGTCAGACGCTCGAATGCGCAAGGCGCGCCGAGTACGCTCACCAAGACTAGTAGCGCGCCGGATGCGATTGTCATGGCCGCAATGCAGATGCAGGCGAAGCGAAGGCGCGAGCCCTCGTCATCCAGCGCCGACGCGTCTCGCAGGAATAGCCGGACGATGATGACGCTGAGCACGAGCGCCTGCGCGATGCGCGAGACGCGCGAGGAGGCGTCAGCGGACGAACCGGTCCAGAGGTCGGGGGGCCCGCGTCGGCCTGTACGGACCGCTGCCGCTGCAACGAGCAGCGAGGTAAGGCCGAGGCCCAGCGCGACCGCCATCTTTCGGCAGCAGGCGCGCGTCGGCCTGTTACCCCCCACCAGCTTATTCCCCCTGCGAATTCTCAGCTGGTTTTAAAGCTTTCCAAGTTCTTTTATACGCCTGAAAGCTTGATCGAGCTCGCGGCGCCGGCGGCGGCGAGTGTGCACGATGCTTGGGATTCTTCGTCCCATCGCCACGGGGCTGCGCCGACCGCACGGGAGCTGCCATGGAATCTGCGGCCGCGACCTGACGGGAGCCCCCGGCGCGGCCGCCGCGGCCGCTGCGGAGGCGGTAGGCGCAGGAGTTGATCATGGCGTCGAAGCCAACGTACACGCGATCCCTCGGCGGTGCGCCGAGTGGTTCTCCGACGCACAACGAGCTGACGCTTTTCGCTCAGTCCGCTCCCAATGCGAGCTCTCTACTTCAAGCGCAGCATATCAACAAGCTCTTTTTTACTTGCAGGGGCATCGCCGACTCGGATCGCGGCGGCGGTTGCTGCGGCCAGCGCCGCCGCGCCGGCGCCGGCCGCGGCAGCCGGGGGAGCCGCGGCGGCAGAGTTCGCATTTGATCACGAGCGTGCGCCGGATGCGGGGAAGCAACCGGAACGGCGGCTGCGGGAGGAGGCGGGGGAGCCGGCCCATGAAGAGCCCGCGAAGACGTACTTGCTTTTTTTGGACGCAAGTGCGCGGCCTGTCCGGCCGGCTCAGGCTCGCGGCAGGTCGGTGGTGCTGCGGATGAAGGGCGGGCCGGGGGCGCTGGGCGACGTGCTGGGGACCTTCAAGGCGAACCGCGTGAACATCACCCGCATCGAGTCGAGGCCCTCCAAGGGGGACGACGAGGCCTGTGCGCGCGCCCCGCAGCCGCCCGCCAGGGAACGCCCGTGCCCTGCCGCAGGCGTCTGACTCGCACGGGCGGGGCGCGGGGCGGGCAGACGACGTGCAGATCGACTTGGAGGGGTCGACGCAGGAGAAGAAGGTGGAGAAGCTGGTGGGGCAGCTGCGGCGGCAGTGCGAGGCAGTGAGCGTGCTCGGGCCCCTCGACGTCCCCTGGTTCCCCCGAAGGTTCCCTCACTCCCCCCAATCCCCCAACGCATGAGCGCAACCCCCGTGCCCGCATAACCCGCGCTGACCGGGTTATGCCTCCCATCATGCAGCATCGCTGACCTCGACGGTGCGCCCCGCCCACCCTGCCCCGCCCCCGACGGCGCCCCCTGACGCCCCCGCAGAGTTCGCCAACCGCGTGCGCTCCGCTCGGCCGCCGCCCGACGGCCCGCCGCTCCGGTCGCGCTGACGCGGCGGCGCTGCGGGTGCGGCGAAGGTGCTCGCCTTCGGGGCGGAGCTCGACGCCGAGCACCCCGTGCGCCCCCGCCGCCCCGTCCCGCCGCGGCGAGCCCGATCGCGAGGGCCGGCAGGGCTTCAAGGACGGGGCGTACCGCGCGCGGCGGGCAGAGATCGTGGCGGGGGCGGCGGGGTACCGGCACGGGGCGGCGCTGCCGGAGGTGGAGTACACGGCGGAGGAGCGGGCGACGTGGCGCGCCGTCTACACCGCCATCGCCAAGCTCGCCCCCACCCACGCCTGCCGCGCCTACAACCACCTCCTACCCTTGTTCCAGCACAACTGCGGTGCACCCCCCGCCCCGCACGCCCCGCGCCCGGCGCCCGGCCCGAGGCGGGGCGGGGGCGGGGCGGGGCGGGGCAGGATACGGGCCGGAGCGCATCCCGCAGCTGCGCGAGGTCTCCGCCTTCCTGGCCGACTGCACGGGCTTCCGCCTCCGCCCCGTCCGCCCCGCTGCCCCCGCCCCGGCCCCGCCGGGTGCCGAGCGGCGCGCAGGTGATGGGGCTGCTGAGCCCGCGCGACTTCCTCGCCGGCTCGCCTTCAGGGTGCGCCGGCCGCCCGGGCCGCCTCCAGGGCGTCGGGCGCCGACCTGGGGGCGCGACGGGGCAGGTGTTCCACAGCACGCAGTACATCCGGCACGGGTCGGCGCCGCTGTACACGCCCGAGCCCGACGTCCTCCACGAGCTCCTCGTCCGCCCCGCCCGCCCCGCGGGGCCGGCCCGCCCGCCCCGCGGGCCGGCCGCCCGCCCCGCGGGCCGGCGCGCCCGAGGCGGGGCGCAGGGGCACGCGGTGATGCTCGCCGACGACGACTTCGCCGCCTTCTCGCAGGAGATCGGTCCGCGCCGCCGCGCCGCCCCAGCCCGCGCGGGCGGGGGCGACGGGCTGGCCGGGCAGGGCTCGCCTCGCTGGGGCCTCCGACGAGGACATCGCGCGCTTGTCCACCGTCCGCGCCCCCGCCCCGCCCCGCCCGGCGCCCGAGGCCGAGGCCCGCGGCAGCTCTACTGGTACACGGTGGAGTTCGGCCTCGTCCGCGAGGCGCACCCCGGCGGCCACCACCAGGCCCGCCCCGCCCGCCCCCGCGCCCGCGCGCCTCCCGCCAGGCAGCGAGCGGGCGGGCGGCAGGTGCGGGCGTACGGCGCCGGCCTCCTCTCGAGCCCCGGGGAGCTCCAGGTGCCGGTGCCGGGCGGCGCGGGGCGTGCGAGGCCGACGGGGCGGGCAGTACGCGATCGGCTCGGGGGAGCCGGAGCGGCGGCCCTTCGACCTGCGGGAGGCCTCCCTGCGGCCCTACCCCATCACCGAGTTCCAGCCCGGTGCCGCCCCCCCGCCCCGCCCCGCCCCGCCGCTGGTGTGGCGCCGACGCGGGGGGCCGGCAGTTTACTACGTGGCGCCCTCCTTTGCGGCGATGACGGCGGCCATCCGGCGCTACGCCGACGAGACCCTCCGCCGCCCCTTCCACGTCCGGTCCGCCATGCCCCGTCCCGCCGGCGGGGGCTTGCGTGTGAGGGGACGCCGGTGCGGGGCAGGTACCACGCGCACTCGCAGACGATCGAGGTCGACCGCAACGTCCTCCGCGCCCAGTGAGCAGCCCCCGAGGCCGAGGCCGAGGGCCCCCTTGCACAGACCCCGGGGGCCCGCGCCCACACCTGTACACTCCCCTCCCCCTGCCCCGCCCCCGCCGCCGGCCCGTGTAGATGTACTTGTACTTGTCCCGTGTTGTACAGATCTAGAGGCGCTGCTAGGGGGCGGGGGTGGGGGGCGGGGGCGGGGGGGCGGGCTCGCGGGGGGCGGCGGGGCGGGCCTTGGCCTCGATCCAGCGGGACATGTACTCGGAGGCGCGCAGCGAGGCGTGCCAGAAGGCCGCCGCCGCGAAGTCCCCCGCCCGCCGCCCCGCCAGCACCTCCCCCCGGGCCACCTCCCCCAGGGCCCCCGCCACGCCCGGCCCCCGCGCCGCCAGCGAGAAGCCGGCCACGAGGAGCGCGCGTCCGCGGGCGGCGGCGGCGGTCCAGTCGGCGTCGGCGGTGTAGAGGCGCGCCGCCGCCTCCACGAAGGCCCCGTCCTCCACCCCCGCGATCGCCCTGCCGCCGCCCACGCCCTCGCGCCCCGCGCGGCGCCGGGGAGGGATGGGGGAAGGGGGCGGCGGACCCGCCCCAGGCGGAGGAGGCGGCGAGGAGGGCGGCGTGGTGGGCGGGCCCGTCGGGGATGCCGGGGAGCATCCCCTCCGCGCCGATCGGCGTGGTCACGACGGGGGTCCCCGCCGCCCACGAGTCGGCGACCTTGCCCTTGATGCCGGCGCCGAAGCGCAGCGGGGCGAGCTGCACGCGGAAGCCCCGCAGCGTCTCCACCGCGTCGCCGCAGGGGCCGCGCAGGTGGAAGCCTCCAACGGGGTCGTGCAGCCGCATGTGACGCCCCTCCTGCGCCCCCTCAGCGCTAGGCAGGGGGCGGGTGGCGGGGGGCGGGGCGGGCCGGGTATGCCCCGAAGACGTGGAGCTGGGCGCGGGGGAGGCGGGCGCGAAGGGCGGGCCAGAGGCGCTGCGAGAGGAGCTCCACCGCGTCCTGCCCCGCCCCCGCCCTCGATCTCGCCGCCGCGTCGATCCCCGCGATGGGCGCGGCGCACGGCGTTCGGCGCGTGGCGGAAGTTGCCGATGGCGCAGAAGTGCTGCCGCTCGTCGAAGGGCGGGCCGGCCGCGGGGGCCCCCAGGTCGTAGAAGAACGGCGCGACAAGGAGCTTGGCGGGGTCCATGCCCATGCGCCGCTCGAGGAGCGACTTCTCGTACGCGCTGCACACCAGCGCAAGGTCGCTCCTGGGAGGGCGTCGCGCCGGGCGGAGCGGCGGGGCGGGGCGGGGCGGGCCGGTGGAGGGAGGCGAGCTCGCGGGCGGCGTCCCCCTCGACCTCCCCCGCCGCGCCCACCGCCGCCAGAGTCTCCCCCGCCCCCCACACCTCCTCCTCCCCCGCCCCTGCGCGCGCACGCCCCCGCACCGCTCGCCGCCGCCCCGCCCCGGCCCCGCCCCGGCCGGCTGGCAGGTGGCACCGGCGGAGACGAGGCGAGCGCGGTGTCGCCTCAAGAAGTGGAGGTCCTGCGTGTCCAGCACCCGCGCCGCCTGCGGCGCCGCCCGCCGCACACGCCTGTATTTGTTCAAGCTTCCCTACTCAGAGGCGCCATGGAGCGCACCAGGAGAACTGCTCCTCCACGACAAAGCGGTCGAAAAGAACGAGCGATGGGGCGATCTCCGCGCACTGCGCCTCGAAGCTCGACGAGTTTAGCTCGACGTCCAGGAGCTTGAACGCGCCCATGCGCTCCAGCTCCGCGCGATGCGCGAGATTTCGACCGGCGCTTGCCACGTGAACCTCATGGAAGACCGTCCGCAGGAGCTTTGCCAGCGACACGGAGCGTACCCCTGCGGCTGAGCTGCGCGGTTCAGGCCAGAGGGTCGTGAGGTAGAGCGCTCGCATCCAGGGGTCGTACGCGCCGACCGCCGATTGCGTATACCCCTCCCCCGCGGAGTCACAGTCAGTCACTAGTGTTATAGCCAGTCAGCCCATGTGTGCTGGAGCGACCCGCCTCCGGATACGGCGCTATGGGAAGCTCATGCAGCTTCCGAACGGCTGCTCCGCACAGGGGAACTGCCCGTATTGATGCCTCATAGCTATAGGTGACTGACAAATGCGTGCGCTATAGTCTCTCCCTGCCTCCTGCATGGCGGGAGGTGCTCCCCCCTGTGAGCTTCAGGCCACAGGGGCCCGGGCGAACCGGGGTCGGGGCGAGGGGGGCGACTTTAAACCGGGCCCCGGGTTCGCCCGGGGTACCGGAGCACACACATAGTCACTAGTGTTATAGCCGCTGAACAGGGACGTGCAGAACAGGCATAACGATGAGCGCGTTCTCTACGCCAACGCCAGCGATGGGTCCAGCGTCCGCCCGAAGCTCCCCAGTTGCCGGCGGAATCGCAACTGCCGCCGGTTGCAGTTGTGCGCGCGGCCGTCCGACTATTCGCGCCTGCTTCGATCGCCCGCTGAAGCGTACGCAGCATCCCAGGCTGGCCGTGCGGCCGCTAGGGCGTCCGATGCACTTGGGTCACGTGCTGCGGCGGCCGGCTGGTCCTCCTGGCTCACGGGATTCGTGCCGCCGCGCTTCCGGTGGGCTGCCCCGGTCACGTCCGGTCTGTCGGGCCATTCCGGTGCCGCGGAGCGCCCTGGCGCTCCGTACGCGGCGCAACAGGCCACCGAGGAGCGCGGGCAGCTGACGGCGACCGATCCAAAGTTACGCCGTGAAATCGGCGATTTCTACGACTCAACCTCTTCTATATGGGAACAGGGTGCGCTGAATTGCTAAGCGTTAATGCCGGATCGATCGCGGAGGGGTCGGAGGTCGGGGATGATCGGTATCGATCGCTGTGGACTGCAGGTCTAGAGAACTCTTTAACATTCACGTGGAGGAGCTGAGCAGTTTGGACGCTGTTGAGATAGCTAAAGGCTGAACGCCAGGCCCCTTGGCCCCCATTCTCTTTTTTGCCATTTTCTCACGCCCTGAAGTTTGGGGGGTGCACATGCATCACGGCTTCTACGGCCTCGACGGGAAGGCGAAGAAGGACCACAAGCTCGCCCAGATCGACAGTGCGCGTCTCGCGCGCCTCGCGTGCCGCTCAGCGGCTGCTCCCCCGGCTAATCCGGCTGATGCTTTGCGCGCAGTGATCGAGGTACCTGTGAGGCCGGCCGCGCGTGCGGGCAGCTGGCCTCACGCCGCGAGCAGGAGACCCTGCGGTGGGCGGCGGAGGCGGGCCCCCACCGCCCCATCACCTCCGTCCGTGCGCGCCGCCTCCGGCCCGCCCCGCACACTGTGGCACGCCGCCGCACACTCACGCCCCGCGCAGTCGACGGCGCGTGCCCCGGCAGGGAGCGCGGCGGGGGCTGACGGGGCGCAGTGGGATGCGGGGTCGGGGGCTCGGCGCGGCACATCGCGAGGAAGTTCGGGGCGACGGCGAAGGGCGTCACGCTCAGCGGCTACCAGGTGCGTGACGCGGCGGGGCGGGGGGCGCGGGGCCGGGGCGAGGCGGGGCGGAGGCGCGGCGGGCGAACGAGCTGGCGCGGGAGGAGGGCCTGGAGGGGCGCTGCGAGTTCGAGGTGGGGGACGCGCTGGCGCTCCCCTACCCCGACGCCTCCTTCGACCTCGTCTGGAGCATGGAGGCCGGGGAGCACATCCAGGTCCCACCCCGAGGCCCCCAGGCGCCCCACACCGCCCCCCTCACCTCGCCGCCCCCAGGACAAGGCGAGATGGCTCTCCGAGATGGCGCGCGTTCTGAAGCCCGGCGGCCTCCTCGCCGTCGCTCTCTGGGCGCGCCCCGCCATGCGGCCGGCCCTCGCGCGGGGCGCTGACGGGGGGGCAGTGCCACCGGGACGTGGAGGGCTCGCCGCTGCGGGCCGACGAGGAGGCGCTCCTGGGCGCCCTCTGCGCCGACTACCACCTCCCCTACCTCATCTCCATCCCCCAGACGCAGTGCGCCGGCGCGGCGCCGCCCCCCCTCCCCGAGTGACGCGGCGGTGCTGGGGCGCGGCAGGGCCCTCGCGGAGGCGACAAAGGAGGCCGCCGGCCGCAGGGCCCTCGAGCACGTCGCCACCGCCGACTGGACCGACGCCGTGCGCTCCCCCGCCCCCGCCCCCGCCCCTTCGAGCAACCACGCCCCCTCGCAGGTCCAGCAGTTTTGGCCGGCGGTCCTGATGAGCGCCGTTGGCACGATCTTCAAGCCCAGGCAACTCCTGAGCTTCATCCGGTGAGCTCGAGGCGGGGCTCGCTGTAGCTTTGAAAACTTCCGGCACGCGTCCGCGGACCCTGACGCGCGCGCGGGATGGTGCGCAGCTCTGGCACCACTGTTCGCGGCGCCCTCGCCATGCGCCACATGATCGGGTACGCCTCCACATACTCGGTGACTCGCGTGCCTAGCGCATACATTGACCCTCTCGGGGCCGCGGCCTGCTGTTCGGCGACACGCGCAGGGGCTACAACAAGGGGGTCATCAAGTTCGGCATGCTCCGCGCCATCAAGGTCGAGTGAAGTAGTGAAGTCAACGGTCCGTTCGAAACTTTCGGAACGCGTTGCTCACCGGTGCCCGAGTACTAGTCCGCCCGACCCGCCTCCGCGCGCTTGACGCGAGTTATTTAGCTATAGCCAGCCAGCCAGCCAGCTATAGCTTGCCAAGTTGCACTGGCAGCGATGCCATGCCAGTCGATCACTGCATGAAGTTGCCATGAACGTCGGCGGAAACGACGGCTGCGGCGGCTCCTCCCCCGTTCCCAAAAAAAACGACCGGGGTAGGCAATCGAAGTCCAATCTTAGGGTCACAAGCAGCAGCGGCCTACACAACATGGGGTGAGCCGTCGCCCGGGGTCTAGCGTGGCGGCCGCAGCCCATTTTCGCGCTCTGCCAAGGCCGCGGCCCGGAACCTGCGGCCGGCCGACCTTGCGAGCCTGACCTGGCGGCCGCGCAGTTGCCAGGCTAGCAAGGATGCGGCGCCGCATGAGGAGGAGCTGAACGCAAATGACGACCCCCACCGCCACAAGTACATTGGTGCGCCGGTTGAAGGCTCGAAATTGGGTGCCGCCGTCGGCCGGGAGTGCGGGGCGGTTGCAGTTCCGCAGCATTTCTTGCTAAATGGGTCTTTTTGTAGTGCCGAAAAGCTTCCCGCACGTGCCCGCGTACTCCCAGGCTCACCGCGGCTCGCAGGCTACATCCCCAAGGTCCAGCGGCACGGGGTGCTCCTCACTCTTGCGGAGCCCAATTTCACAGTCATACAAGCTAGCAGCAACGCCGCCGAGCTGCTGGGCACCGACAAGCTGCACCAAAAGTGAGTCACGCGTGTGATAGTTAGATTCACACTCGTAGCCGATCGGGCGCCTCCCGCCGTCGAACGTTTAGAACTTCCCGGTGCATCTAGCTTTCGATAATTGGCACTAACGCAAGCGGCACACAGGCCGGTTGCGAACCTGTTCCACCGGAGCTCCAGTGGCGAGCTTCAGCGCCTCCTCGGCTTCGAGCAGCAGTTCGTCGCTCTCAAGAGCACCAATGACAGGATCTGGACTGGGTGACGCCGCTCTTTCTTTCCCACCGTTCCAGTGCTGACCGGGATGCAGCATGGTCCACCGTAACGGCCCCATGGTCGTCCTCGAGCTTGAGCCGTTTGTCAACCGGCCAAAGGAGGTCGCCGATCGCGAGGAGCAGCTCATCAAGCAGTGCGTCCAGGCCATCAGTGCGTCGGTGTTTTTCCTTTCTGCTTCCTTTTCGGCGCCGACGAATGCGGCGCAGAGGGCTGCCAGACGGAGGAGGAGGTGTGCAGCACGGCAATTGAGGTTATCGGTGCCATCAACGGGTACGACCGCTCGGTGGTGTACAAGTTCTACGACGACGGGAGCGGCATCGTTGTCGCCGAGAAGCGCAACAACCCCTCCATTCCCTCCATCCTCTACCAGAAGTTCCCCTCCAGCGACTTCCCCTCCGCCTGCAAGACCATCTTCTGGCAGAACCAGCTCCGCTACATCTATAACGCCTGGGAGGGTGCGCCCCGCCCCGGCCGGCCGCGCCTGCGGGGCGGCTTGTGACATGCGGGCAGACCCCGTGGTGATTTCGCCGATCACGAACCCGGTGACGCGGAAGGTGCTGGACATGACGCTGGCGAGCCTGCGGGGGACGGTGCAGTGCCACCTGGAGTACGTGCGGCGCATGGGAGCCAAGGCGACGATGACCCTCGCCATCTGGTGCGGCATGAAGCTCTGGGGCCTCGTCGTCTGCCACCACCTCGGCGCCCGTCTCATCCACCCCTCCTCCCGGTCCCCCGGCCCCCGCCCCTCCCCGCCCCTCCCTCCTCACGCCCCGGCAGGCAAAACTGCCTGAAGACGGCCCAAGAGCTGGGGAACGGGCTGATCCGGTGGACGCCGGACGCGCAGGCGAACCACGTGAAGGAGACGGTGGGCGAGGGCGGTTTCGCGCACCCCATGGAGGGCGTCGACACCGAGGTGCGCCCGCCCCGCCCCGCCCCGCACCCTGGCCGCCGCTCACCCACCCCGCAGAAGCTCGACGGCTCCCTCGAGCCCGCGGCCAACCCGCCCGCCGCCGCCGCCGGAAACTAGCAGCTGCTCCGGGATAGCGTAGCGTAGGGTAGGCAGGAAGTTGTCGCCCAACTTCGCCAGGGTGTGAGATTTTCCCCGTCGCTCGGCCCCGCGAGGCGCCCGCGCGAGAACTGTATTTTTCTTTACAGAAGACTTGAGATCTAGGTGTAGCCGCGTAGCTCCTTACATGATCCCGTTGCAAATCGCGATGCTGGTGGATCCGGTAGCTCTTCTTTCTTCATGGGGCCCTCTTTCTTGAAAAAGATCGGTGGCCTTCCCTAGTGAAATTGCTTGTATCCATGTGTGCCGCTTGGAAAAATATGCATTTAATACTATGATAAACGTACTACAGTATGCTGGTCAACCATGAATGGCCAGCTACAGTACCAGGATCCGGACCGTCGGATCGGCTATGCGTGCTGGAGGGTGCGGCGGTGGGGGGGGGAGGGGGTGCTCAGCAGCGGCGGGTGGAGTTGGCCACCGCGAAGTACGTCGCCACTGCGGCGCGCGCGGCTCGCTGCGGCGCGAGCCGGCGGCAGGGCGGGCGCGCACCTGCGCCGAGGGCGAGGAAGATGACGCAGAGCCTGAGGGGTGGGTCAGCGGGGGTGACGCCGCGTCTGGTTCGGCAGCGCACCAGACGCTGAGGATGAGCTGCCAGCTGGACGCGACGAGGTTGTACCCGTAGCTCGCTTTCCTGAGTGCGCAGTCGGTGAGGGGTGGCGGGACGCAGGGCGGCAGGGGCGCGCGGGCGCACCAGAGATCAATCATGGCCTGGGAGGCGGGGGGCTGATGAACCGGTTACAGTGCGCCATGCTTGGAACTCGTGCGGGATTTAGGAAGGGTGCACCTGGGCGCCCCGCGCCGCCCGCCATAGCACGCTCTCTGCCAACACAGTCCTGCCGCGCCGTCGCCCGCCGCGCGCGCGCCCGGCGGGCGGGGTGGGGCCCCGCTCACTCCTTCTTGGGGAGGAGGAGGGGGCGGCGGCGAGGGGCGGTGGCCCACGCCTGGGCGCGGCGGGAGAGCCAGGTGTGGTCCCGGCTGTACGCCAAGTCCCCCCGCAGGTACTCGGCGAGCGAGGCGGCGGCCTCCTCCACGTCCATCCCCTCCGCCCGCACCCACCGCATCCCCGCCAGCGCTGCCACGCCCCGCTCAGCCGCCGGTCCCGCCCCCGGCCCCGCCCGCGCACCTCCCGGCACCGACTTGGCGAGGCTCCTGCGCGGGCCGTCGGGCGGCGGCGGCGGCGGTGGGGCCGGGACCGGCGCCTCGCGCACCGCATCAGAGGCACGACGATGCGCTGGCTGCGGCAGCCGCGTCAGCGGGGCTCGCGAGGGGCGGGGCACCGCGCGGGGCGGAGGGCGCGCCTCCGGAGCAGCAGGGCGAGCTGCAGCAGCCGCGTCAGCGGGGCCCGGGGTGGTGCGCAGCGCGGGGCGGGGGGGAGCGCCTCTTCTTGGTTGAGGGTGGACGCCTCGAAGTCGGGGGAGAAGACGCAGACGATGGCGCCGACCGAGGAGAAACGGTCCAGCACCTCTTTGCGCCACTTCCGCATCGACCGCGCGGTCCTGCCGCCCGCTCAGAGCCCCTTTGAGCGCCCCCGCCGCGTCTGCTCACATGTCGAGTGGCCTGCGCTGGGCGTATCAGTGCCGCAGAGAGGAGGAGCCCGGTGGCGCGTGCCTGGGGACATCGCTCCAGCCCTCGTGCACGTTCACGCGCAGCTTGCGGAGGTAGTGCACCAGCTTGTCCACGTAGGACGTGTCTGCGCAGGGCGGGGTCATGCAAAGGTCTTCTTATCGTGGCTGCGCGCGCGGACCCTGCCCCGCAAAGCTAAAAAGGACTCTCTGCAAAGACTCCGGGTTGAGCTCCTGCGGGGCGGGCTCCAGCGCGTCGTCCGGCGCGTTCATTGCAGCCTCTTCCCGTGCAGATAGCGCAGCTTCGGCCCCTGCAGGTGGGGCCGTTAACGTCTCTTGACCCGAGAACAATAGCTAGACCGAACCGATTAGCTCGGCGGGGGGCAGCGCCGCGCGCTGTTGCTTCGGCCAGCCCCGACTGCTCGCCAACTCGGGAGCTATCCTCGCTTCGGCCTCTTTGGGAAGGGTGAAGAGTTTGACTTCGGCGTCGGCCGACACCTCCGCGCTGCGTGGAGTTAGGCTAGCTAGCTCCAGCCTCTGTCTGGGCGGCCGCACCCTGAAGGAACGGCTGCGAGCTCTGCCGTTGTTCGCGTCGCCCGAATCAGATGTTCCGCTGCAGCTCGGCCAGCGTAGGGGCGCGCGGCAGAGGCCATACTCTCCGCGCCGAACTGGCGGCTTTGGCTGAATTGACAGTCTTTTGCAGACTTTTGACAGTCTTTTGACAGACTTTTGACAGTCTTTTGCAACCGTTGGGGTACGCGATCCGTCGCAGTCGCTGCTCGGGGGGGTAGGTGCACATAAGAAGCCCTTCACCGAGGTCGACAGCTGTCACTCTAGCTAAAGCTACTTGTCAGTCTAGCTAAAGCTACTTGTACATAAGGGACGAAGCGCCGCCAGCGCATCGGAGGTGCCAGGCTAGCGCTCGTTGAGGTGCCAGCCCTCGCAGCACAGCTTCGGCAGCACAGCTTCGGCAGCACAGCCGTTCTGTCGAGGCGGCATACATAGCGCGTATTGACTTTAAAGCACATGGCGGAGGACGATGAGCTCACGTACCGCGTCAACGTTTTCCAGGTTTTCGGTGCGTTCGCCGCGAGGATTGAATTTTGACAGCTGCAGCTCACCGCGGCGCTCCAGGTCCCACGGTCGAGAAGCGGGCCCTTGGGCCGCTCTCGCTCCCGCTGCCGACTCTCGCGGAGTCGTCTAGGCGCAGTTCCGTCTCCGAAGCGCCTCCCGTACGCACCACGCCAGTCGAGCCCATGAAGGTTCAGTCCTTCATCTGCAAGGAGGCGAAGCCGGTAAATCTCGAGCTCGTTTCCAAACGCGATCTGGACGTCGAATTCGGCGGGCAGGCGCCGGATCAGCTGCAGAGGTCGGTCGGGTCCCTCCGGCGGCAGCGGTCGGGAGCGGGCTGCTGGCCGCGCTTCTGCGCGTGCGAGGCGGAGTGCGCCTGCGCCGGCTCGGACGACGAGGAGGCGCCGCCGCGCCCGCTCGCCCGGCCGGCCCCGGCGCCTTCGTCGGCGACAGCGCCGGCGGGGGCGTCGAAGCGGGAGGCGACGGCGGAGCAGCGGGAGGTGGCGCGGCGGGTGGCGGAGGCGCTGGTGCGGAGCCTCAGCGAGACCCTGGCGCTGCGCCACGCCCACGAGGCCCCCGCCCCGGAGCCCGACGACGAGACCGACGGCCCCGACGGTCCCGACGGCCCCGACGGTCCCGACGGCGCGGGCCCCGATGACGTCGGCCCGCCTCCGTCCATCCCGCACCCCGCCCCGGCCCCCTTCTTCCTCCCCGCCACCCCGGAGCCCCCGCCCTCTGCCCCTCCCGCTGCCGACCCCTTCCCGGAGGTCGCCGCCCCGGCCCCGGCCGAGACGCCCGGGGGAGCACGCACCCCGCTACCCCCTTCCAGAATTCCCCGACTCGCAATGCGGACACCGGACCTGCCGGCGGCTGCTGCGGCGCCCTCTGCCCCGAGGCCGCGCGGCCCCCACAGCCCCGCCCCCTCCACGCCCTCGCCGAAGCCCGCGGCGCCCGCTGCATCGCGCGCCGCCCGCCCGGCGAGCGCGCCCCGCCCCGCCAGCGCCGCCCGCCCGGCCGGCGGGGCCCGCCCGGCGAGCGCGACTGCGGCGAAGGCGAAGCGCGGGGGGCCGGCGGTGCGGAGTTCGGCGCCAGAGGGCGAGCGGGGCGGCAACATCAAGAAGCAGGTCGCGGCCGGCCCAAGCCCGCCCTCCAAACGCGCCTCTCCGACCCCGGCCTCTTCGTGCGCCGCCCCGACCCGATCCCGTCGCCCGCCGGCGCGGCCGACGCGGCGGGCGCAGGGGGAGCGAGACGGGCGTGTGACGCCGGTGGCGGCGCGGGGCGCGGGCACGGCGGCGTTCCGCTCGGGGGTGCCGCAGCGGGCCTTCCAGGGGGCCTCGGCGGGCAGCCCGACGCGCTCCCGCTCGGAGCTCACCCCTGTCGCCCCGCGCCGCCCGCCCTCCACCCCGGGACCCCTCGAGTGTACGCCCCGCCACGCCTCCGTTGCGCTTCACTCGTCGCCCGGCGCGCTGACGGGGGCGCGGGGCAGACGGGGCGGGGGTGGAGGGGGTGGGGCGGCGGGCGGCGGGCCAGGCGTCGGCGGCCTTCCGGGACGGGCAGCATCGCTTCACGGGCCTCGTGCAGCGCTCCGCCGCCCCAGACTGCTTCTGTGCGCCCTCCGCCCCTCGCCGGCCCCGCGAAGGGGCGTGGAAGCTGACGGGCGGCAGACGACCCGCACACGCCGCGGGGCCCGGCGATCCCCTCGGCGGCCTTCACCTCCCGCTCGAGGCGCTTCGAGGCGCCCGCCTCGCCGGCCCCGGGCCCCAACGCCTACAGCCCCAACATCGACGCCGCCTCGCGCCGCCCGCCCTCTCCTGCCAAGCTCGCCCCCAGGGTGCCCGCGTCTCGGTCCTCCGCCGCGGGCCGCAGCGCCGGCGCTGACAGCGCGCTCGGAGCCAGGTGTCGCCGCGAAGCCGGGCGCCGGCGTCGAAGAAAGACAAGGGAACCCTGACGACGCCGCGGCTGCTAGTCTCGGCCCCGACCATGCCCCGCCCCGCCCCCGGCGGCAAGTAGCGGCTGCTTGCCCTGATTCACCTGATCTGCTGTACTACGGTAGCCAGTTAAAAAGATAGCTCGCTGACATTGCGTGTCGCGTCAAAACGCATGTACAGTCCAGACGCTCCGCGATTGCGCACGCGCTACGTTTTCACTCGCACGAGCCAGCAGAGCGGCCCCGCGTTCGCGGTCGCGGCGGCTAGCCTGCTAGCTATAGCTATAGCTATCAGTCGCTGTCGCTGCTCTCCTCGTCTCCGCTGCTGCTCTCACCGTCAGAGCTCCCGTCCCCGGCGTCCTCGCGGAGAGGGGCGCCGGCGGGGCGCTTCGAGGACGGGCCGGCGGGGGCCGGCGGGGCCGGGGCGGGGGGCTCGTCGGGCAGCTCGGGCGGCTCCTCGCCGCCCAGCGCGCTGATCACCCGCCGGGCCCGCTTTGCCCGGTTCCGTCTCCGGCGCGCCTCCCGCTGCGGCGCCTCCTCCGCCGCCTCCTGCCGCCCAGCGCGTCAGGCGGCGGCGGGCCGAGGAGGGCGTGGCGGAGGGACTTCGGGGGCGGCAGCGTCGTCATCGTCGTGGTCCAACTCTTTTTCGGCGGGGTCCTCCTCGCCGGCGGCGTACCTCCTGAGGATCTCCCGCGCTCTCGCCAGCAGCTCCTGCCCGGCCCCAGCCACCCCGCGCGCTCAGCGGCCCGTCGGACCCGAGCCCCGCCCACGCCGCTGTCGGGAGCCCGGCGGCACCTCAAGAGCGCAGCCTTGTAGCGGCTTGAGGTACTCCAGGAGGGTGGGAAAGTCTACCCCCGACAAGTACTGAGCTGACGACCAATGAGAAGTGAATTGCACTGACCGTTCTTTGGGACCCGAGACTCGAAGAGGTGCTTAATCAGCCACGCTTGCCTCACTTTCTGGAACTTCCATGGGGATACATTCTCGCTGCGGCTAGAGCTCCACGCGTCCAAGTACCTGCGTTGTACGCGTCGGCGGAAGCGCTGTGGCAGCGGCGGCGGCGGCGCGCACTCGAGCGCGAGCTCGCGCGCCTTGCCAGGGTTGTTTTTCTTAATTATCTCCGGTAGCTCTCCAGACTCTCGCTTCAACTTGCGCACCTCTGCCTTCTTCTTCTTGAGAATCGCCTGCGCGCGCGCACGGGTTCAGCTCTACCCAAGGCTGGCGGCGCCGGCGCTAAACAACCACATCGCTCGCGCTAAGCGCTCACCTTCCGGACGTGCTGCTTTCTCCTCTGCTTCCTGCTTCCCGGCGCCCCTGCTGGCTTCACCGTCTTATCGTGGCTGACTTCTTGATCGCGGCTCGGAATGGTCCTCGTATCGACTTCGTTGTTGAAGCTTACACGCCTTTTCTTGTCCGTCATATCGATATCGATATCGCACGGTCACGAGTCGCGATGCGCGGGAGGACCTCCGGCTCAGAGGGTCGCTGCCACAATCAGCTGGTCGCCGTTGAATCGGTGGTTGGCGAGGTCGCGGCAAGACCTAATAAGGCTCTGGGAGACAGAGGTCGATCATCGATGGGGCCCCGGGGTAGAGGCAGTTACTCGGCGTCAGACCGCCAGGGCCACTGGCCAGTTCTTGGAGGCATTGAGCAGCGGCATCAACGCTGATCGCAAGCGCAAGCTGAGCCGCACCAGGAGCGGCGCGGGCACCCGATCGTTTGGCGTTGGCCTTCACGAGGCTTGAAGACGGGTCTAGTGCATTTGAGGTAGGTAGGTAGGCGTTGGATGGACCCACGCGGCTGCGCGACGCGCGTGGAGGCAGAGGCAGTTCTGCATGATCTGGCGGGGTGCGCGGCGCAGGCGCACTTTCTTCTTGCGCGTTAATCAATGTGTGCGCGTGCAGGCTGTTCGAAGCGCTACACCATGCGAAGATCGTCGAGCCACGAGTCCTCGAGGTCCTGCAAAGGTGCGTAGCTCAGCTATGGACCTCCTCCACCATCAATCAGCTGAGCGAAGAAGGCAGGATCCAGCAGAGCGTGCTTCAGCTACTCCGGGAACGAGAGGAGCTCGCGTCGAAGGTCGCTACGCTGGCGCCGCGCGGGCGGGAGGGGACGGAGTCGAGGCGGGAGGTCGAGCTGCTGGCGCGGGTGGTGGAGCTGGAAGAGGAGTGCACGCAGCAGCGGGCTGCGCTGGAGGCGCGGCTGGGGGCGCTGCTGCAGAGGGAGAGGTTCGAACCCCATTCCATCCTGGTGGATCTGTCTTGCGGATTTGTCTTTACACCGGATTCACAGCGCGCTTCGGGTCGAACTGGACCACCTCGAGGCGCACGCCGCTGCGTCGCCGAGCGCGCGCTGGCCCGGCGACGACCCCCTCGGCGTGCGGGGCGACGGCGCGCCCGCCGCACGGGACGCCGAGAACGCCCGCTTGCGCGCGAGGTGCGCGGCGCGCTGCGGGGCCGGGCGGCGCCCGCCCACGGGGCGGTTGGACGAGGCGCAGGGTGGCGGCGCTGGAGTCGCAGCTCTCGGACGCCCTGGGGGTCTTCCTGCGGGCCCCCCGCAGGAGACCACCTCCGAGCGCTCCCTCCCCGGCCCTGCCAGGTCCCTCCCGCCCCGCCCGGCCCCACCGCCGCCTCCGCCTCGGCGCCCCGTTCACACGGCGCTCGACAGGCGAGCCTCGCCCCGCCGCATGCGCTGGCCGTGCTGCGGGCCCACTCAGCCCCCGCTACTCCGATCCTGGCGGGCCTCCCGCCGCCCGGCGGTATCGCGGACCAGGCGCTCGGCAGTGGCCGGCTGCCCCTCTGGGCCGCCCCCGGGGCCACCGCCGTCGCCGGTGCCGGGCGGGCGAGTGAGCGGGGCGGGGAGGCGGCAGCGCGGCGGCAGTCGCTTTCCTCGTCGCGCAGCGTGGCGAGCAGCGGGACGTCGCCGCGGCCGCAGCACGCCTCCGCCCCAGGCTCGCCCGGCTCCATCGGCGACATCTACCGCGCCGTCTGGGCCCAGCGGCGCGCCGCCGCCCGCGGCGCCCCGCTCTCGCGTGCGCCCTCGCTCGACGCCGCCGAGGGCGATGCCGCCGGCGCCGCGGCCGCCGCCAGCGAGTTCATGGAGATCCGTGGCGCCCTCCGCAAGCGCTGGCAGAGGAAGTGATCATGACAGGCCTAGGCGCACGCGTCCGCGCCGGCGACCCCGACTCGGCGATCGCTAGACGCAGTATACGTAGCGCCGGCGCCGTCTGCGTTCAGTGCAAGAAACAGCTGAGACTTCGTCAGCATGATCGAGAAGCCTTCACCGAGTCAAATTTAAGCTTTGAATTCGAAGTCAAGCAGCTGCTGGACTCCGGGACTCCGGGAGCTGGAGGCCACGTCTGCAAATAAATTACATCATCATAATAATAAATTGGGATTGGCTGCGGCCTTGGATGCGGCCCATGCTTGACTAGTACGTAATACGTATACAGGACTGAGGCCTCGGCTGCGGCCTTGGATGCGGCCTGCTTGCAATTGACTGCGGCCTCGCCGAGTCGATCGGCTACCGTCGACGTCGACGTCTTGGATGCGGCCTTCCACTCGCGCTCCCGCTTCTCCCGCTCATGATCAGCCTCGAGCTCTGCGCATGCGGCCTTGGCTGCTGCAACTTTAAGAACGTTAACGGAGAGGGGGAGGGGGCGAACTTCGGAAAGCCGGTCGATCGCTGCCGCACTGCGGCAGTGCGCAATGCCATGGCCATGATGCGCATTCAATATTATTAACTTAGTAGTAATGATTTCAAGTTTCATGCAAACTTGAAATTGCATGGCCCAGTGTCGAGCGCAGGGTCGAGCGAGACGAGGAACGGAGGGGAGGGGCTCCGAGGGGGCCGCCTGGGGGCGAATTTCGAAAGAGGAACTCGGAACGTGTAACGGAGGGGAGGGGGCCGCCTGGGGGCGAAAGTCGGCCGGGGGTATCGGGCAATCGCAAGCCGCGCCAGCATCAGCGATCGAAAGCGCGTCTAAGCGGATTAGCGGCATCACCATGGCGTTTCCGCCCATCACGGCTATCGTTTTCGTGCCCCTCTGGATTCTGTTCTCGGCGTTCTGCATCGAGAACTTCGTCACGCGTGCGCGCCCCTGACGACGCGCGTCTTCTCACGGAACTAAGCACGTGCCACGTTTTCGATTGTCGCGCGCAGTCCTCAAGTGTACGCCACCACGCGAATGTTCTAGCGAACTCCGCGAACGACGCGGCGCAAGATAGCTGACGAGTACTGCAGTTCTGACTCTGACGAGCACCTCCATCGCACCGCTCGTTCAGGCGCAGGGATTTTTCAAGCAGGGTGAGCTGCGGCTGGCTGCAGGCTGTAGGCGCGCAGCGGTTTCGTGATTCTCGGCTGGATTCTCCTCGCAGCCCTTAACGCCCTCTCCCCGTTCAAGAATCTCAATAAAGTATGTGTCCGCCTCGCCTTGCGCGCTGCGCTCGCTCATCGGGCTTCGCGCAGTTCGACTACAACCTCACCCACGTTCTCCTTCTGGCGGTGCTCCTTGCTCTCATCCGCGTCTTCGGAGAGCTCTCCCTGCTGAACGAGTACTACCGCGCCGAGGTTGGCCCAGCACCCGGATTCGGCTGCCCCCTCTCAGGGTCCTCTGCAGGCCGCCAAGAAGGACAAGGAGAAGAAGGATAAGTAGGCCTGCCCGTAGCTTCGTTCCAAAGGCCTGCCCGTGCCTGTGCATGTAGCGCACAATCGTTTGTATACCGGATACACGCCAGCAGAGAAGGGTTGCGGCATTCATTGCACAGATTTCCGAGATTCGAAGATGGATGTGGGGGGCAGGGGACGGCGCGGGTTCAGAAGTTTTTGGACTTGGAGCGGGCGAAGAAGGGGAGGGGCCAGCGGCGGGCGCTGGGGAGGCGCTGCAGGGTGCGCGGCGGGCGGCGCGCGCGGGAGCACCAGAGGAGGGTGTAGTAGACCGCCTGCGGGGGTCAGCTGCCGCCGCGGTGACCCGAGGGGGGCGCGGACCAGGGCGGTGAGGAGGAGGGCGGCGAGCGCGGCGTACAGCGGCCGCACCCGCCCCGACGTGAACCGCCTGTGCCGGGGCGTCGGGCGCCGGCCGCCGTGCGCCCGAGGGTGGCGAGGCGAGGCGGGGAGGGGCGGGGAGGGGCACATGGCGACGGCGCGGCGGACGGCGTCGAGGGGACGCTCGGAGCAGGTCAGCGCCTCGCAGAACTTCTGCTCGAAGAGGTCTGCGCCGGCCCCGCGTCGGCGGCGCCGCGGGGGGCGCGCCTCCGGCGGGGCCGGCGCACCGTTGAGGTAGCGGGCGGCGTCGGTGCCCTCCGGGGGGAAGCAGCGCTGCAGGATCGCCTGCGCCCCGCGTCGGCCCCGTGCGCCCCGCCCGACACCCCGGACGGGACCTGGCACGAGAGGCGCCGCTTGCTCATCGCCCGCTCGCTGCACGCCGCCGCGCCGACGCCCCTCGGGAGCGCCGCCGCCGTCGGCAGGCCCTGCCGCGCGGCTCGCGAGGCCCGCGGCGAGGCGGGGGAGGTGCGGACCTCGCCCTCGGCGGGGAAGGTGCCCTTTGCGTGCATCTGGGCGGGGCGTCGGGGAGGCGCGGGCCGGGGCGGGGCGGGGCCGGCGCGCGTCTGCGATGACGCCGGCGCAGTCGAAGACGTCGCAGAGGTCCGCGAGGCACGTCGACGAGTTCTGCCCGGCGGTGGGCGCCCGGTGGGGCGGGCGGGGCGGACGGGGCGGGGCGGGGCGGGCCTGCGTGCCGAAGGCGCTGTGGCGGCGCTCGAGGTGCTTGTCGAGGAAGAACTCGCTGCGGAACTGCTTCCCGCACACCCCGCACTTCCACTGCTCCCGCCACAGCTCCTTCTGCGCCCCGCCCCGCCGTCGCCCGTCGCGCCGCCAGCGCGCGGGGCGGGGACCTTCTGCTCCTCCTGGAGGCGGAGGAGGTCGTGGTCGGGGTGCAGGATGCACTCCCGCGGCAGCTCGACTTCGTTCTCCTCCACCAGCGGCATCACTTGCTGCGCCCGCCCCCTCAGCGCCCCCGCGCCCCCGCCGACGAGGCTGGCGCCACCTCGTTGATGATGGCCCGCACGACGCGCGACCGGAAGCGGTTGCAGTGCGCTGTGGGCGAGAGCTCCTGCGGTGCGCGTGCCGCCGGCTCGGGCGCGGGGTGGACCCGCTGCGAGGAGGCGTAGTTCACGTGGACGACGCGGTCTGCGTCCGACCTGCTCCCTGCCTCCTGCAACTGCAGCTGCGCGGCCTTCGCCGGTTCCGGCGCCTCGGCCTCGGCGCCCCCCGACGCTGTGACGCTGCGGCGGCGTGAGCACTGAGCCGCCTCGCATGGCGCTCAGTGCCGTGCGCGTACGCGGTCGGCGCTGCTGCTGGCGACCTGGATTCGTCCGCGTCTGCCGTCACCTGCCGAGGCATCGATGACTGGGCGTTCGAGCGCGAGCGCGCCACGCACCACCGCAGCGGTCGCCAGGAGCGCGACGAGGGCCGCCAGCGCGAGATGTCTCATTTCGCAGGCGCGCCGCTGGCGAAGGACGCCGCCGTCTCCGTAATTGTATCAACTTGGCAATGACCGGCGCGTGCGAAGTTCTGCGATTCCGACGTCGGCGGTTCAGTCTTCCGGGGTACGCGTGGTTTTTCAGATTTTGGGGTACGCGCAGCACTTCGGCTTCGGCATTCGATCCTGGAGCTCTGTCGTACTTCGGCGTCGCCATTTTTGGTTCCCTCGGTGCGCTCCTGCAGTTCGCCATTCGCGCTATGGCGTTGCCATTCCTCAAGTCCGTTCACTTCGCAGCGGCACTTTGGCGTCGCCAACGACTCGCCATCTTTGGTGCGCTCCTGCAGTGCTTTGAGTGCCCTCGTTCTGCATCTTCTAAAAAAGCGCAGCAATTTGGCGCGCCCGATCGATATCTCGCACGAAATGCCTCGTCGCGGGGTTCCGAATGGCTTGCTCGGCAAGGTTGTCAATGCGCTTGATCCCCGATCGCATGTTCGCGGCCCGGCAAGTGTGGTAGGCAATTTTTCGCGCGCGTCAAATATGCGCACGGCGCACGCGCGGGAATCTACGTCAATTTTTATCACCCCACCATGCTCGAGCGTGCTCGCGCGGATTCTAGCACTGAATTTGTGCACATGCGAAGCTGGGCGCAGGGCCCGGGCGCGTCCTCGTCAAATTCCTCGTCGGCTTGACCTCCGAAACTTGGATCGACGTCCGCTGTGTCGTTTCCGTGCGCTCTCTTGACGCTGCTTGCATCGATTCCTCACACTGAGCAGGTCGTGGATCCGCGGCTTCGCCCGCGGCTTCCCAGCGGGCTGGCCCGCACCGCCGTGCCTTCGGCCGCCAGCGGTCCAGTTGCAATTGTCGGCGGCTCGAAGCTTGGCGGGAGCGCGCGCTCGGACACGCGAGAGGCCTCTGCGCATGCAGCTGCGAAGCGGCCCTACGTTTGGCCTGGTGCACGGCTTAAGCTTCATTGATCAGCTCTAGATCTGCGCATGCGATCTTTACCGTCACGTATTTGTCGCGAACTTATTCTGCACGCAGAGCCTCCGCAGAGGCGCCGGAAATCGAAGGCGGACCTGACCGCAAGTCGGGCCAGTACTAGTGGCGGAGCCAACTCGCAGTCGGGCGCGGCGGAGCGAGCCTCGTGCACGAGCGTGTCTGAGCCGGCACCGGCGCCGTCGAACGAGGAGCGCGCTGGCCCGGAGGGGGTCGACGCTAACTGCAGCTGCGGGGCCGCCAGCGAGCCCGCCTCCGATTCGACCCCGCGTGCTCCTTCTGACGTCGCGGCGCCCGCCTTCGTTTCCAACGTCGCGCCAAATCCGACTCTGGTGGCCTGGGCGGGCACCGGGTCGGCGGTCGACGTCTGTCGCGATCCGCGTCTGGCGGCCGACCAGCTCCCTGTCCCGACGGCTGCCCTCCTCAGCTCCGGATCCCCTCAACTCGACGACTCCCGATCCGCCAGTTGCAACCCGTCCCCGGCCCCGACGCCTGCAGCCGCGGCCGTGCAGTCACGCTGGGAAGAGCGCGCCCGCTCCAGCTCGGAGCCTTCGGCGACTGTCAAGCCAGCGGCTCCCGCCAAGCCGGCAGCCCCTGTGCCCTACGCCGCCGCGGGCGTGCCCGCGGGTGCAGTTCCACCTGCCCTTTCGTCGGCGAGCTCGAACACCGCGCCTTCCGTGCCGGTGCACGCGGGGCGGCCGCGGGCCAACTCTGCCATCAAGTTCCCGTCGGCGGTGGCGAGCGCGGCACTCAACATCGCGCGCCGCTCCAGCACAGCTCTTTCCAAGATGCCGCCCCCCTCCGAGCTCCCCCATACCCCCGGCGCCGGCCCGTCCTCCGACGGCAGCGCCCCCGGCTGCCTCCTCATGTGAGGTGCACGGGAGCAGGCCGTGCCCGTGCTGCGAACCCAACGAGCGAAACCGGAATTGCGCCGTAGACGTACAAATACAAAGACCAGCGCTAGTGACCGCAGGTCGGGCCCCGGGCATCGGGAGCCTGGCCTGGCCAGGGTTCCGGTGCGGACGGGGACGGGGACGCAGGGGCGGGGAAGGCGGAGCAGGCGGGGGCGGCGGAGGGGTGCCAGTGCTGGGGGTAGCGGGGCGGGGCGTCGGGGGCGACGGTGCGGGCGAGGAGGAGCTCGAGGAGGTCGACGCGCGAGTGCAGGCCGGCCGTCGACCGCAGCTGCCCCGGCCGCCCGTCAGCCCGGCGGGGCGGGGCGGGGCGGAGCGGGGGGCGGGGGCGCCTGGAGGTGGATGAGGATGGAGAGGATGGAGAGGAAGGCGGCCACGAGGCCGGCCAGCAGCAGCCGCTCCCGCGCCGCCACCGGCCCCGCCCCGCCCCGAGCCCCCGAGCGCGCCCCCGCCCCTCCCCCGCCCGCCCGCTCCGCTGCCGCACCAGCGCCCGCGCCGGCGCCTCGGCGGGGGCCAGCAGCGGGCCCAGCGCCCACGAGACGAGGCCGCCGGCGCGCGAGGCGAGCCCGCCGGCCGCGTCCCGCGCGAGGCGGGCGACGGCGCCGGCGGGGGCAGCGGCAGGGCCGGGCCCGGGGGCGCAGGGCCGGGCGGTGCGGGCTCTGGGGGCCCGGTGAAGGAGCCCGAACGGGAGCCGAGGGCGCCGGCGCCGCTGCGCGACGGGAGGCGACGGCGCGGGCCCTCGCCGGCCTCGCCGCCGCCGCCCCGTCGCCGGCGGCGTTGAGGGGTCGGGGGCGGGGCGCGGCGCGCGGTGGTGCCTGTGCGGGTCCCGCGGGTGGTGGTGCCGGTGGTGGTGGTGCCGGTGCCGCCGCGAGCCGCCCTCCTCCTCCCCGCCCCGCCCCGCCCGCCCCGCGGCGCCTGCTGCGGCGACGACGGCGGCGACGCCACGGGGGGCCGCCCGTGGAGGGCGGTTGCAGCGGCGCCGACGGCGACGCCGCCGGAGCCAGGGGGCAGGAGAGTGCCGGCGAGGGCGGCGCGGGTGCGGGGGTCGGGCGGGTTGCTGAGCCAGTCGCTCATGTGGGAGACGAGGGCCTGGTACGAGCTGCGCGCCCGTTGGGGCCGGCCCGCTGGGCGGCGGGGCCGACGCACCAAGCCGATTCCCGCATCGCCGTCTCCTCGATCTTGCCTGCGCGTGGGCCAGATGAGCGGGGCGGCGCGCGGGGTCGGTCGGAGCGGGGCGGGGGGGGGCGGGCCCTTGAGCCAGCCGTAGGTAGACTTGGTGAAGTGCACGCCGACGACGATGGAGAGGGTGCAGTGCGCCGCCGCCCCGCCCGCCTCCGCCCGCGACGCCCGCCGCGACCCTGCCCCGGACCCCACCCCAGCCACGGCCACCGCCCCGGCCCCGACCCCGGCCCCGGCCCCGGCCCCGGCCTCGGACGCAACCGCCGGGGCGCGCGGGGAGAGCGGGGGTGGGGCGTTGAGGGGGGTGGCCGCCGAGGCGGAGCCGCTTTCGCCGTTGTCGAGGGAGGAGGCGGAGGAGGAGGGGGGCGAGGAGGTGGGCGGGTTGCCGGGCGGCTCGTCGCCGTCGGTGGGGGCGCTCTCGTGGGCGCGGATCGTCCAGCGGCTCTCCACGCGGAAGTGGTCCCCGAAGGGCACCCCCGTCGTGATCGACGCCAGCTCCAGGTCCAGCGCGCTGCCGCCCCGTCGCCACGCGCCCCGCCCCGCCCCGCCCCGCCCGCGCACTTGCGGTCCACGCGGATGAGCCGGTGCGTCTCGTGCACCTGCGCCATGCGGGCGCCTGCGGGGGGGGTGAGAGGGGCGGGGCGAGGCGGGGCGCGGCGGGGCGGGGACCGAAGGGGGACTTGACGGGGGAGGAGAAGGAGACGTCGCGGACGAGGCCGAAGTGCGGGTGCGCCTTCCACGCCTGCACCTTCACGTCCACGTCCCCCCGCAGCCGGTGGTACACCAGCAGGAACTCCGAGCCCTCCCCTGCGCCCCGCCCGCCCCCCGTCAGCCCTGCCCTGCCCCGCCCGCCCCGCCCCGCCCCGCCGGCCCCGGGGGCCGCGCCGGCTGCGGGGCGCACCGAAGAAGGCGTTGAAGAAGGCGTCGGCGTCGCGCACGCCGGAGAAGCGCTCCCCCGCGATCACCTCCGAGTACGGGTCTGCCGCGCGCCTCACGCCAGCCCCGGCCCAGGCCGCACGCCCCAGCCCCCCCACCCCGCGCACGCTGTCCGCTCAGGAAGTGCACACCGTCCCCCGTCCCCAGGACGGGCGACGAATGCGGCCCGTCCAGCAGCGGCTCGCTGTGCGGGGGCGCCGAGGGAGCCGCGGCGGCGTCGCGCGAGGCGCCGGGGCGGCCTTCAGCGCTGCCCCCCTCGCTCCCGTCCTCCGAGTAGTAGTCCGAGAGCTCGCTGCGCGGGGCAGGGCGTGGGCAGGAGCGGGCGGGGCGAGGGCCGGGCGCACTCGCTGGAACACGTGGAGCACGCAGAAGAGCACTCGGAGGAGCGTCGCCGCAGCCGGTACTCATCGCTCGCCTGCGACGCCCGCAGCCCTTGCGACTCGACCGACTGCAGGCTCACCATCCGCCGCCGCAGCTGCAGCCCCCGCGCGCTCAGCGCGGCGCCCCAGGACAGCGAGCGCGCTCGCTCGCTTGGAGACTCGGAACGAACCGAGGAGCTGCGGTCCAGGTTCCAAAGGACGTACTGCAGAATGTTGAAAGTCGTGTCCCGCGAGACAAAGGACGCGAATTCATACTGCGCCAACCGTTAGACTCGGAAAGAGCGGCCCACGCAGCGCTCGGACCTTTGTCTGCGACGCGGCGACACGCGCGGGCGAGGTCAGGGGGATCGGGAAAAGGAAAAAGAACAAGATTTCGCGCACCTTGGACTCTTCCACATATACAAGAACCCCCGGATTGATCAGATTGATCAAGCGTTTCTCCAGCGCTGTGATCTTTTCCAGAGGAATGACCTCCTGCGCTGGCATGAGCGGAGTGACTAGGCCCACACTGCAGCACGGGACAGCCACGCCTGCGTCTGATAGCCGAATAGATTTGAGTAGAAGCACAGGAAATGCTGGCTCAGGTACAGCCGGCCGTGCAGGAGGATCTGCTTGTAGATGGCCGCAGAAAAGTCTGTGCAGCAAGCTCAGCCAGTGCATGCGCATTCATTCATCCGAAACTACCATCGATGAGGGTTTCTGTTGGAGGCAGGTTGAACTGCGCTTGGAGTCAGTGCGGTTGCCTGGCTTCGCAGTGCACGAGCAGCAGAGTAACGTGCCTTGGCTCGCATCTTCTCCCATTCCTTCAGGCTCCCATTCTCGCTCGTGAAGAACTGCACGATCGGTGTTAGAGCAGGCGCCGGCGCGAAGCCGCACCAACCTGAAAGCCGTTCGAGCTCAGTGAGGCCTGGAAGCCAGAGTCTACAGTCAGTCTCCTCGCCTCCATCGGATACTGCTGAACCGCGCTATTCCGCGCCGTGTGCCCCCCCGCGCTGTCCACTGTCGGAGACAAACCCGGGCTGTCGACAGAGCTTCGCCGGCGCCGGAACCACGCGCGTACGCGCTGTCCAGCTTTTAGAGCTTTTGCAATCTACACTTAGAAGCGCACGAGGGCGCCGCGCGCGTGCATTTTCCTTCCGCCTCCTACTCTGGGGGGTACCGACGTCTCCTGCCTACAACGATGTTCGTCGCCCCGCTGGCCGCAGCTCCGCACCGGGACGCCCTTGCGCCCGTCCCCAGCGCCGTCTCTCCGCGACCGGCCGAGCACCGTTGCCAGCCCAGACCAGCCGCTACGTCGACGCGTTATCTCGGCGCCGCGCACTCGCATTTCTTTGCGGCCTCCCAGAGCGCGCTCAGCCGCCGGATACGATCGGCTGCGCCGGTGCCGCCAGCGATGCCGGCGCCCGTCGCTCAGCACGTCCAGGTGCGGCGTATAGCTAAGCGCGTGCGGCCATCTCTGACGCAGCGCGCCCAGCCGGAGATAACGGATGCACTGCGCAAGGAGGCCGACGTGAAGGACATTCTGCGCGTTCGGAGCATCGGCGGGGGGGTGCGCATGAAGCCGGCGGCCGCTGCAGTGCATTAACCGAGCCGGCGGCCGCTGCAGTGCATTAACGAGGCAATGTGCATCGAGACGGACGCGGGGAGCTTCTTCGCGAAGGTGGCGTCCGCCCCGCGCCCGGGCGGGCGGGCGGGTGCGCGAGGCGGGCGACAGGTGAACGGCTCGATCGGTCGGAAGATGTTCGACGCCGAGGCAGTCGGGCTGAAGGCGATGTACATGACGAAGACGGTGCGGGTGCCGGAGCCCATCTGCGTGGGCAGCCTCGGCAGCGGCGGCAGCTTCTTCGTGATGGTGCACGCCCTCGCCGCCCCCCTTTTCCTCCCCGCTCTCACGCCCCCGCAGGAGGCAAGCGCGCACGCCCCGCTCGCCGCCCCGCTCCCCCGGGGGCCCCCACCGCGCTCCCCCTGAGAGGGCGCTGCGGCGAGGTGCAGTACCTGGAGAGCGGCTCTGGGGGCGGGAGCGCGCTGCAGAAGACCCTGGGCAGGCAGCTCGCGGAGATGCACCTCGCCCCGCCCGTCTCCCGTGCCCCCGCCCGCCCCGCCGCCCCCCGCCCCGCGCTCGAGGCCCAGCGTCGAGCGCCGGGCGGGGCCGGGCGCAGTGGAGGGCTACGGGGCGCCGAAGGCCTTCGGCTTCTTCCTCGACAACACGTGAGGGCCGGCCCCGCCCCCGCCCCCCGCCCCTGACCCCACCATCCCCAGCATCGGTTCGGGCCGGGCGGGGCGGGGCCCGGGGGCGGGCGGGGTCAGGGGCGAGGCGGGGCGCAGGGGCGACGCCGCAGTCGAACCGGTGGCACGATGACTGGGTCTCGTTCTGGGCGGAGGAGCGGCTGAAGAAGCAGCTGGAGCTGGCGGAGGGGCGGTTCGGGGACGGGGCGCTGCGGGAGAAGGGGCGCGCCCTCCTCGACCTCCTCCCCGCCCTCTTCGACGGCCTCGAAGTCCGCCCCGCTCTGCTCCACGGAGACCTCTGGAGCGGTCCACGCACCCCCGCTCCCCCGCTCCGGCCAGCGCCGGCGTGCGGGCCCGACGAGGGGCGCAGGGAACTATGGCGTGGGGCCCGCCGGCGAGCCCGTCGTGCGCCCCGCGAGCGCCGGCGCCCCACGAGCGCCTGACGGGCGGCAGATCTTCGAGTGCGGCGGTCGGGTGATTTGCCTGCAGCGTGCCTCCGTTGACGGGGAGGCGGCAGCCCTGCGACGTACTACGGCCACAGCGAGGCCGAGCTCTCCGTCCGCCCCCCCCCCCCCCCCCCCCCCCCCCCCGCGCGCGCCCCGCTCCGCACCGCGGCCGAGCACCCGCCGCAGATCATGAAGGTGCGCTGGGTCGGTGGGAGGGCGGGGGCGGGGTGGCGCGCCAGCGGGGCGGCAGATGTTCGGCGGCTTCTCGCCGGCCTTCTTCGACGCCTACCACGCCGTGCGCCCTCGGGCCGCCCGGGCCTGCCCATCGCCCTACTGAGGGCCCCTCCAGGTCATCCCCAAGGCGCCGGGCTTCGAAAAGCGCATGCAGCTCTACCAGCTCGTGCGCCCTTCCCGCCCCGGCCCCTGCCCCTGTCCCTCACGCCGCCCCGGCAGTACCACTACCTCAACCACCTCGTGCGCCCCACCCCGCCCCAGCCCTCGCCGTCCCCCGCTCGCTGCGTGCGCCGGGGGGGGACCCTCACGGCGCCGCCGGCCCAGAACCTCTTCGGGCGCGGCTACTACGGCTCCTGTGTCTCCCTCCTCTCTTCCCTCACCTCCTGACGGACCGCCCCCACCGACTGACCTGCCAGGCTGTTCCTCGCGCCCGTGCACCCCGCGCTGCCTCTTCCCGCACTCCCTCCAGCTCTCCACTTCATAAGCGCATTGCATTGGCATGGGACAGACTGAGAGACACACTATAGCTAGTAGTGGCCCAGTGGTTCTGCGGCACTGCGGCAGTTTCCGAAGTTCGACCGTACTATACGCATATCGGACTTCGATTCAATTATTCGCTCAGCGGCTCAGCCCTAGTACTAATAGAACGGCCGCCGGGGCGGCCGGGCGCGCGGGGCGCCGCGGGCATGCACACTCTGGCACTGCCATGACCAGTGAGATTCAGATACTTGAAATCATTGAATTCGGAATTCCGAAGTTCATGCCGCAGTGCGTCGCGGCCCGGCGGCCGGGCGCATTCCGAAAGTTCTATGCCGCCGCGCGTGCACGTGATGCACCGCCACTGGGCGCCGGCCATAACACTTTGACTCGGTGATAATCATTGAATGAACAAAAATTTGTTTCAAGCCCTTGAAGTTCAACCGTTACCGTAGTACCAGTTTAATTTCCAGTCCAGTTTCAACTTTCAAGTTTGCCAAGCCTTAATTATAAATTTAAACTTGAAGCCTTGAAGCTCAGCGGCTTAAGTTGAATATTCGATCACTGATCATCATGCATGATCATCGGATAATGAATTCATATGCATGACCAAATTGTTAAATCATTTGAATCATTTTTGAATGTCACAAGCACCGTGGCACTGTGCCACGCGTACGGTGTCCGACAATCACTGATCCGATGATCATGAGTCGCTGGAATGAACGAATCATTGAATGCCGCACTGACTCAGTGAGTCAGGCCTGGGCGGCTAAGCTACCTGGCATGGGCCGGGGCGCGGCCCCCCGGCCCGCGGCCGGGCCCGTCACGGCGTCACTTCGGTTCAAGTTCGACTCGGCGAGCTTCACGGCTTTCAAGTTTCTCATGATCCGATGATCACCTCTGAGGCTCAGCGGCTCGCAATCGAGCCCCGTCGGCGGCTGCCCCCTCCCCTGCAGCCTGCCAGGCTGGCAGAGCAGACGTCGACGCACTCCAGTATTCGAATTCAGCACGCGCTCACGTACGCGGGCCGGGGGCACGCGCGGGGCCGGTGGGCGAGCTCGAGGGTGCAGTGCGGCGGGCGCGGGGCCTCGGGGGGCGTCAGGGAGCGGGGCGCTTCCACTGGGCGACGAGGGCGGAGGCGGCGGCGACGGCGGCCTCGAGGGCCCCCGGCTCCGACTCCAGCCGCCCCCCGCCCGCCTCCAGCTGCTCCCGCACCAGCCCCCGCGCGTAGCCCCCGAACGCCGCCCCGCCAGCGCCTCCTGCCGCGCCGCTCCGCCGGGCCCCGCGAGAAGGTCGGCGCGGCGGGCGCGGGCGGCGGTGGTGTCGTTGGTCCCCCCGCGAGCTGCACGAAGAGGTCGCGGCGGCGCTCCTCCGGCCACCCCGCACCTCGCGCAGCACCTGCGCCCCCGCGTGGGCGGCGGCGGGGCGGGGGCCGGGGGGGCGCGCCTTGGCCCCGAGCGCCACGGCGAACTTGGCCTTGCCGGCGCCCACGTCCCCGCTCATCGGCATCCCGTCCGCTGCCGTCCGTCAGGCGGGCGGGGGCGGCGGGCGGGGGCGGGGCGAGGACCCTGGAGGAGGAGGGGCAGGGGGAAGGGGGCGGCGGGGCCGGGGGCGAGGGCGGGGTGGAGGTCGCGGAGGAAGGCGGGGAGGGCGGGGTCGTCCTGGAAGCTCACCGCCAGCAGGCGCAGCCCCGGGAGCCCCGCGAGGGGCCCCCGCCACAGCCGCCCCACGCCCCCGGCGCCCCCGCCGGCGGCTCGCGTGTGGATCTCCACGGCGTCCACGCCGAGACCGCCGAGGAGGCGAGGAAGGGCCTCCGGGGCGTGCGAGACGGGCCGTGCCTCCACCAGGCCCAGCGGGCACACCGGCACGCACCGCCCGCACCCGTAGCACCGGCTCTCCAGCACGCCCCCGGCGCCGATCGCGTCGGCGGGGCAGACGCGCTCGCAGGGGCGCGGGCAGTCGGCGGGGCAGCGGGCGGCGTCGAAGAAGGCCTTGCGAAAGTGCGGGTCCTCCCCGTCGTTCACGCTCACCATCGTCCACGGCGCCCGCTCCTCCCCTGCGCCCCGCCTCGCCCCGGCGTCCCACAGAGCCAGCGCGGCGCGGCGGCGCGCGGGGGCGCCGGCGGGACGGACCCCAGGAGGCGAGGGCGAGGGCGGCGCGGACCCCCTCCCGGGCGGCACGAATGACGGCGGGGTCGGCGGCGACGTCGATGCAGTCGGCCCCCGCGAGAGTGAACACAAGCGCCAGATCCCGGATCGCCGGCACCTCCTGGAAGCTCGCCCCGCAGATCAGCTTGAACCACGTCCCGCTCCGCAGCGACGCCAGCGGCCGCGGCACAGCAGCCTGCTTCGCGGTGTGAGGCGAAGGGCGCGCCGGCGCGGCGGCGAGCTCACCGCGGAGGACGACGGATCGACCGCGCGGGCCTCCTTGCCGCTGTCGCCCAGAGCGGACGCGTAAGCGCCGAAGGAGCGCATGCGCCGTCGGCGCTGCTTCCTTGGGAGACTCGGATCAGGCCAGAGCTCGAACCGCTGACCGTGCCAGCGCACATCAGCCGGCACAAGCACCGGCGCCGCGAACGCGACCTGCATCTGGTATCGGCTCACGTATCCGCTTAGCTGGATCGCTCCGCGTGCACTCAGCTGCGCGCATGCAGACTCGATCCGCGCGGCCTTGGGTCAACCGCGTACCCCCAGAAAGAGTGGAGGCTGTGGAGCGACCTCAGATCTAGATCTAGACTGCGCCGCACCCTAGCATTATCTCCGTTAGCCACCCCCAGCAACCCGAGATCTGAAATTTTGCGAGCGGCCTCGCGCGCGCCGGATCGGCCTGTTGCTCGGCGGAATTCCCTCAAGCGCAGGGATCGCTTCGAACGCTGGGGGCCCCTCTCGCTTTGGCTCACTGAAGCTTGCGAGCCTATCCGTGCGGAATGGCGGAACCGACGAAGCAAATTCAGATGCAAGAAGTGGGTTTAGCGATCATGCCCGATGAAAGGTGCGAAGTGCGTGCATGTCTTTAGGGCACTGAGCCCGGTCGCCACTGGCCTTTTTCGCGGAGCGCGCCCGGGAGCTAAGCTTTCGATTGAAGCGCCCCGAGGCCGCACAATCGAACGCCGGACGCGCAGGTACACGGCTGGAAACGCTGTGGGAGCCATTCGGCGGTCAGTGGAGGTGCGGCGGCGCTCGTTTGCGGCGCTTCATGGTTTGAAGAGTCGCGACTCTCACAATCGCGCAGTTGCAGCAGATCCGCCGATCTGTCGATCAAGGCGGTAGGAAAAGCATCGAAATGGTTCGCGGCAAACTCTCCTTTTCCTTGCGCGCATGCCTCTCGTCACCAAGCTCTGCCAGGCCGCAAAGGCGGCCGGCGACCGGCGGGCGAGCGTCCAGATGCAGGACCCGGCAGCGAGGGCGCAGGCCCACGAAAACGTCCGCAAGTCGATCGATCTCGTGCGTGGCGCCCCGAAGCGACGCTGCGGGCCTCCTCCGAGCGTCTACGTCGCCGCAGATCGCGAAGGCGCAAGAGCTGAAGCAGAAGGCAGAGATCGCGAAGCAAGAGGCAGCGGCGCAGGCGGCGAAAGAGGGAAAGAAGGTATGCGGTTGGGCGCGGCGGGACAGGGCGCGGGGCGGCGGGGGCGCTGAGCGGGGGCGGGGCGGCAGGACAAGCCGCCGGTGCCGGAGGTGGACGACCACCAGATTCCGATGGAGGAGCTGTGCCGGCGCTACGAGACGGACCTCGAGCGCGGCCTCACGCAGGCCACCTTCCAGGCACACCTCCAGCAGTACGGGCCCAACGCCCTCACCCCGGCCAAAGTCACCCCGCAGGCCCGCCCGCCCCGCCCCGCCCCGCCCCGCCTCGCCCCGCCCAGCCCCGTCCCTCTGACCAGGCGCGCAGTGGGTCAAGTGCGTTGGTCGCGCGCCGCGGGTCGGCGGCGGCTGAGCGGGGCGCAGGTGGCTGATGCAGATGACGACGCCGTTCGCGATCATCATGTGGATCGCCGCCGTGCTGTGCTTTATCGGCTACGGCCTTGACCGCCACGCCACTGACAACGTGCGCCGGCCCCACTTCAATACTTACCCCCGCCGGTCGCATCGGAGGGCCCGTGCGGCGCGCCGGGCAGGAACCGACGGGCGGCGCAGATCATCCTGGCCATCGCCCTCATCATCGTTATCTTCGCGACGGGCACCTTCGCCTGGTACCAGGTCCGCGGGGCGGGCGCGGGGCGGGGTGCGGGGCCCGAGGCGCGGGCGGGGCGCAGGAGAAGCAGTCCGGGGCGATCATGGACAACTTCACGAAGATGCTCCCGACGATGGCGCGCGTCGTCCGTGACGGCCGCAAGGAGGGTGCGACCGGCAGGGGAGCGCCGGCGGGGCCGGCGTGACGGCCCGGCAGACGTCGACGCGGTGCAGCTCGTGCCAGGCGACATCGTCGAGGTGCTCGCCGGGCAGAAGATCCCTGCCGGTGCGCCCCGCCGCCGTCCCCGCCCCGTTCCGCCGCGCTGACGACCCCGCGCAGACATCCGCATCGTCGAGGTGCGGGGGCTGGGCCGGAGCGGGCTCCGGCCGGGGCGCCGACGGGGGCTAACGGGAGGCGGCAGGCGGCGAACTTCAAGGTGGACAACAGCTCGCTGACGGGGGAGACGGAGCCGCAGAGCCGCAGCAAGGACTGCACCGACCCGAACATCTTCGAGACGAAGAACCTGGCCTTCTTCTCGACGCTGGCCGTGGAGGGGACGTGCAAGGGCGTCGTCGTCTTCACGGGCGACCGCACGCTGATCGGCAAGATCGCGTCGCTGGCGAGCGGCGAGAACATGGAGAAGCGCAAGAGCCCGATCGCGCACGAGATCCACAACTTCGTGATCATCATCGGCATCGTCGCCTTTGCCCTGGGCATCATCTTCTTCGGGGTGGGCTTCAAGGTGTACGGCTCGGGCAAGGTGATCGAGATCATCGTGCTGTCGATCGGCATCATCGTGGCGAACGTGCCGGAGGGCCTGCCGGCGACGGTGACGATGTGCCTGACGCACGCCGCGCACACGATGGCGAGCAAGAACGTCCTCGTCAAGTCCCTCGAGGCCGTCGAGACCCTCGGCTCCACCTCCACCATCTGCTCCGGTGCCGCCCCCCGGCCCCGCCCGAGCCGGCGCCCGTCGAGCGCGACGCGCAGACAAGACGGGGACCCTGACGCAGAACCGCATGACCGTCGGTGCGGGCGGCGCGCGAGGGGCGCGCAAGGGCGCTGACGCGCGCCGCAGTGAAGCTCTTCTACGGGCTGAAGCAGTGGCGCACGACGGACGACTTCGACCAGTCGATCGAGAAGTTCAGCACGAGCGACGCGGCGTTCCAGATGGTGCACAAGGTCATGTGCCTCGGCTCCAAGGCGGTCTTCAACCCGGACCCGGAGAACATGACGAAGCCGATCTTCGAGCGCCTCACCTTCGGCGACGCCACCGAGTCCGCCATGATCAAGTTCTGTGAGAGCATCCGCAACATCGAGGACGTGCGCCGGCCCCTCGCCTCGCGCGCCCGCGCCGGCCAACGCTGGGCCCCGGCAGCACCGCGCCGAGTACCCGAAGATCATGGAGCTGGCGTTCAACAGCAAGAACAAGTTCGCGCTGTCGATCCACGAGGACCCGAAGGCGGACCGCCGCTTCCTCGTCATGAAGGGCGCCCCGGAGCGCATCATTGACCGCTGCAACCGCTTCATGCAGGCGGACGGCTCCGTCATCCCCATGACCGCCGACATCAAGCGGCAGCTCAACGAGAACAACGAGAACCTGGGCGGGCAGGGCATGCGCGTCCTCGGCCTGGTGCGCGGGGCCGTCGGGCGCCCCGGCGGCTCCAGCGGGCCTGACGGGGCGGGGGCAGTGCTATGAGAACCTGGACCCGATGACGTACACGAAGGACTACGTGTTCGACGTGGAGCAGGGCAACTACCCGATGGACAACATGATCTTCGCGGGGCTCGCCGCCCTCATCGACCCCCCCAAGGAGACCGTCCCCTTCGCCGTCGCCAAGTGCCAGGGCGCCGGCATCAAGGTCATCATGGTCACCGGTGCGCCGCCGCGAGGTGGGGGGCGGCGCGCGGGGGCCGAGGCGCGCGCAGGCGACCACCCCGTGACGGCGGCGGCCATCGCGCGCGAGGTGGGCATCATCAAGGGCGACACGAAGGAGTCGATCGCCAAGCGCCGCGGCTGCCGCCCCGAGGAGGTCAAGGAGAACGTGCCAGCCATCGGTGCGGCGGCGGCGCGCGCGGGGGGCGCTGGAGCGTCCTGAGCGGGGCGGGGCCGGCGCAGTGATTGCGGGGACGCAAATCGCCGACTTCAAGGATTCGGACTGGGACTTCGTGCTGGGGCACCCCGAGATCGTCTTCGCGCGCACGACCCCCGAGCAGAAGCTCATCATCGTCGACGAGAACCAGAAGCGCGGAGCCATCGTCGCCGTCGTGCGCCCGCCGCCGCGCGCGCGGCCGCCGGAGGGTTGAGGGGCGCGGCGGGGCAGACGGGCGACGGCGTGAACGACTCGCCGGCGCTGAAGAAGGCGGACATCGGGGTGGCGATGGGGATCAGCGGGTCGGACGTGTCGAAGGAGGCGGCGAAGATGGTGCTGCTGGACGACAACTTCGCGTCGATCGTGGTGGGCGTCGAGGAGGGCCGCATCATCTTCGACAACCTCAAGAAGTCCATCGCGTACACCCTCGAGCACCTGGGCGCCGAGGTCGTCCCCTACCTCATATCCTTCATCGCCGAGATCCCGCTCCCCATCACCACCATCCTCATCCTCGCCATCGACCTCGTGCGCGCCCCCGGCCCGCACGCGGCCCGCCGGTCCCGAGCCAGGGCGCAGGGCACGGACATCTTCCCCGCCATCTCCTTCGCCTACGAGAACGTGCGTGGGGCGGGGCGGGCGGCTGCGGGGCGCGCGGGGGCCCTGACCGGCGGGCGGCAGGCGGAGAGCGACATCATGCTGCGGCCGCCGCGCAACCCGAAGGTGGACCGCCTCGCCGGCTGGCGCCTCTACCTCTACGCCTACTTCGTGACCGGCGTCGTCATCCTCGGCGGCACCCTCTTCACCTACTTCATCGTCTTCATCGACCACGGGTTCGAGATCTCCAAGCTGTCGGGCGTGGCGGCCAAGTGGAAGGACGATAACTGGCCCGTGTGCGACAAGGCGGCAGCGGGTTACGATGCGTCCGAGGCAGAGAAGTACTGCGCCAAGCCGGGCCAGCCCTTCACGTCATGGCAGTATCCCGAGTACCGGGCCTACACGCAGCGGGTGGTGAACACTGCGGTCTGGTTCTCGATCGTGATGGGCCAGTGGGGCGGCATCGTCGCATGCAAGACCCGCAAGCTCTCCGTCTTCACGCAGGGCATGAAGGTGCGCCACAGCCGCCCTGCCTGACCGCGCGATGCCAGCGCCTGAGCCCGGCCCAGAACGCGTTCATGAACTATTGCCTCCTCTTCGAGGTCGCCCTCTCGGTCTTCCTCATCTACACGCCCGGCATCCAAGACAGTGCGCATGCGCATCCACGTGGCCTTCCACACAGTCGCGCTCACGTCAACTTTGACGGCCGCCCGTTGACGTCAACTTCCCGCAGTCTTCGGGACGACCAACCTCAACATCAAGTTCTGGTTCACCAGCGCGCCGTTCGCGCTCTGGCTCATCTTTGTCGATGAGATTCGCAAGTGGGAGATCCGCCGCAGTGCGTTTCATCCCACGTAAATCCCTCCACCCACGCTCCGCTAACGAATCCGCATGGCGATAGATCCCGAAGGCTGGATCGCCTTCTGCACGTACTACTGATCATGCAAGATATTTGGGAAAGGTTTATATTGCACAGTCCGACGGTCCAAGGCCTAGGGAGCCTTGGGCAGGGGCATCGCTACAAGTACTGCTGGCCCAGTGGCGTAGCCCCGCCATCCGGGGATCCCAATTGCAATCTAGATCTATAGTGATGGCGTGCACGTTGTCTCAGGTCTCTAGATCTTGATTCGGCACAGCCGGCGGCGCTGATCATGAGCCCCGCGCGCCGGCCGCCGGGCGCAACCCACAGCGCTAGCTATAGCTGTCGTTGAATTTTGTGCCGCCAAGGGGCTGAATATGTCGCTCACTTTGTCAACTTACATGTTCCGAAGTTCAGTGGCAGTCTTAGTGACGAGAACTAGTACGCATCGCAGTACATTGTGATTGCAATATCAACGGCAGTCACTGAGTGCCACATGTACAGTGCCGGTGATCATGACAGCTGCAGGCCTAGCCTCAGGGCCTAGTAGGAGCAGGTCCGACGCCGTGTGTGATCATGACGGTCCGACGGTCCCGGGTTTTGGTTAGCATGAGCCGTGCGCACTGCGGCATATGCATGCATGCTGCCGCGGCGCGCGGCAGTCACGCGGCACTGCCAGGCTGCGGCAGTCACTGAGTCACGAGTTAAACGTTTTTGCCGATTCAATGCCATGCATATGCCATGACTCAGTGATGAGGATTCTGTCAGGTTCAGTTCTGTGAATTTTCGCAAATCTAGATATCGAAACGCCATATCAATGAATGATACTGAATCGCACATGTGAAATGAACTGCAGCTGCAGTCATAGCTGCCAAAGGCCCGGGCTGCAGCTGGGAAGCTTGAAATAGAAAAAAGTGAGGCGTCCTAATTTCTATCTAGATCTGAAGGCTACAACTACAATGCCGTTGAAACGTTGACGTTGTTTCTGGTTCTAGATCTCTTGTTGAACTCGGAAAGGAATCTAGATCCGCATCGCACACGAGTCGCGTATTCCTAATGTGCGATACTGGTTCGACGTTCTAGATCTGCCGCCTATATGGTCGGAAAAACCACAGCCGACTCGTGCTCAGTAGTACGTGCAGAAGGCGATCCAGCCTTCGGGATCTATCGCCATGCGGATTCGTAAGCGGAGCGTGGGTGGAGGGATTTACGTGGGATGGAACGCACTGCGGCGGATCTCCCACTTGCGAATCTCGTCGACGACGATGAGCCAGAGCGCGAACGGCGCGCTGGTGAACCAGAACTTGATGTTGAGGTTGGCCGTCCCGAAGACTGGTGGGGAGCCATGGCCAGCGTTAACAGGCGGCCGGCGTGCATGCATACGCGCGTATGGAGAAGGCCGCGCGCACCCTCTTGGATGCCGGGCGTGTAGATGAGGAAGACCGAGAGGGCGACCTCGAAGAGGAGGCAATAGTTCATGAACGCGTTCTGGGTTGGGCTCAGGCGCTGGCATCGCGCGGTCAGGCAGGGCGGCGGCGGCGCACCTTCATGCCCTGCGTGAAGACGGAGAGCTTGCGGGTCTTGCATGCGACGATGCCGCCCCACTGGCCCATCACGATCGAGAACCAGACCGCCGTGTTCACCACCCGCTGCGTGTAGTGCCGGTACTCGGGATTCTGAGGGACAAGTGAGGTGCGATGAAGCAGGCGGGTGGGCGCGTGGCGGGGCGGCACCATCCAGGGGGACTGGAAGACGGTCGCGCCGTGGGGCAGCTCGCACTTGTAGGCAGCGAGGCTGCCGTTGACGGGCTTGACAAAGGTCGAGTTCATGGGCGCGAACGTCCAGCCGTCCGCCGTGTCGGGGAACCTGCAGTCAGGCGTGCAGTACTTCTCGAAATCCTCCTTGTTCTCCGCACTTGGCTTGTTGCAGAGAATCTCGACGGGCCACTTGTCCTCCTTCCAGTTCGCCGCAACGCCCATCAGCTTGGAAGTCTGGAACCCGTGGTCGATCAAGACGATGAAGTAGGTGAAGAGGGTGCCGCCGAGGATGACGACGCCGGTCACGAAGTAGGCGTAGAGGTAGAGGCGCCAGCCGGCGAGGCGGTCCACCTTCGGGTTGCGCGGCGGCCGCAGCATGATGTCGCTCTCCGCCTGCCGCCCGCCGGTCAGGGCCCCCGCGCGCCCCGCAGCCGCCCGCCCCGCCCCACGCACGTTCTCGTAGGCGAAGGAGATGGCGGGGAAGATGTCCGTGCCCTGCGCCCTGGCTCGGGACCGGCGGGCCGCGTGCGGGCCGGGGGCGCGCACGAGGTCGATGGCGAGGATGAGGATGGTGGTGATGGGGAGCGGGATCTCGGCGATGAAGGATATGAGGTAGGGGACGACCTCGGCGCCCAGGTGCTCGAGGGTGTACGCGATGGACTTCTTGAGGTTGTCGAAGATGATGCGGCCCTCCTCGACGCCCACCACGATCGACGCGAAGTTGTCGTCCAGCAGCACCATCTTCGCCGCCTCCTTCGACACGTCCGACCCGCTGATCCCCATCGCCACCCCGATGTCCGCCTTCTTCAGCGCCGGCGAGTCGTTCACGCCGTCGCCCGTCTGCCCCGCCGCGCCCCTCAACCCTCCGGCGGCCGCGCGCGCGGCGGCGGGCGCACGACGGCGACGATGGCTCCGCGCTTCTGATTCTCGTCGACGATGATGAGCTTTTGCTCGGGGGTCGTGCGCGCGAAGACGATCTCGGGGTGCCCCAGCACGAAGTCCCAGTCCGAATCCTTGAAGTCGGCGATTTGCGTCCCCGCAATCACTGCGCCGGCCCCGCCCCGCTCAGGACGCTCCAGCGCCCCCCGCGCGCGCCGCCGCCGCACCGATGGCTGGCACGTTCTCCTTGACCTCCTCGGGGCGGCAGCCGCGGCGCTTGGCGATCGACTCCTTCGTGTCGCCCTTGATGATGCCCACCTCGCGCGCGATGGCCGCCGCCGTCACGGGGTGGTCGCCTGCGCGCGCCTCGGCCCCCGCGCGCCGCCCCCCACCTCGCGGCGGCGCACCGGTGACCATGATGACCTTGATGCCGGCGCCCTGGCACTTGGCGACGGCGAAGGGGACGGTCTCCTTGGGGGGGTCGATGAGGGCGGCGAGCCCCGCGAAGATCATGTTGTCCATCGGGTAGTTGCCCTGCTCCACGTCGAACACGTAGTCCTTCGTGTACGTCATCGGGTCCAGGTTCTCATAGCACTGCCCCCGCCCCGTCAGGCCCCGCTGGAGCCGCCGGGGCGCCCGACGGCCCCGCGCACCAGGCCGAGGACGCGCATGCCCTGCCCGCCCAGGTTCTCGTTGTTCTCGTTGAGCTGCCGCTTGATGTCGGCGGTCATGGGGATGACGGAGCCGTCCGCCTGCATGAAGCGGTTGCAGCGGTCAATGATGCGCTCCGGGGCGCCCTTCATGACGAGGAAGCGGCGGTCCGCCTTCGGGTCCTCGTGGATCGACAGCGCGAACTTGTTCTTGCTGTTGAACGCCAGCTCCATGATCTTCGGGTACTCGGCGCGGTGCTGCCGGGGCCCAGCGTTGGCCGGCGCGGGCGCGCGAGGCGAGGGGCCGGCGCACGTCCTCGATGTTGCGGATGCTCTCACAGAACTTGATCATGGCGGACTCGGTGGCGTCGCCGAAGGTGAGGCGCTCGAAGATCGGCTTCGTCATGTTCTCCGGGTCCGGGTTGAAGACCGCCTTGGAGCCGAGGCACATGACCTTGTGCACCATCTGGAACGCCGCGTCGCTCGTGCTGAACTTCTCGATCGACTGGTCGAAGTCGTCCGTCGTGCGCCACTGCTTCAGCCCGTAGAAGAGCTTCACTGCGGCGCGCGTCAGCGCCCTTGCGCGCCCCTCGCGCGCCGCCCGCACCGACGGTCATGCGGTTCTGCGTCAGGGTCCCCGTCTTGTCTGCGCGTCGCGCTCGACGGGCGCCGGCTCGGGCGGGGCCGGGGGGCGGCACCGGAGCAGATGGTGGAGGTGGAGCCGAGGGTCTCGACGGCCTCGAGGGACTTGACGAGGACGTTCTTGCTTGCCATCGTGTGCGCGGCGTGCGTCAGGCACATCGTCACCGTCGCCGGCAGGCCCTCCGGCACGTTCGCCACGATGATGCCGATCGACAGCACGATGATCTCGATCACCTTGCCCGAGCCGTACACCTTGAAGCCCACCCCGAAGAAGATGATGCCCAGGGCAAAGGCGACGATGCCGATGATGATCACGAAGTTGTGGATCTCGTGCGCGATCGGGCTCTTGCGCTTCTCCATGTTCTCGCCGCTCGCCAGCGACGCGATCTTGCCGATCAGCGTGCGGTCGCCCGTGAAGACGACGACGCCCTTGCACGTCCCCTCCACGGCCAGCGTCGAGAAGAAGGCCAGGTTCTTCGTCTCGAAGATGTTCGGGTCGGTGCAGTCCTTGCTGCGGCTCTGCGGCTCCGTCTCCCCCGTCAGCGAGCTGTTGTCCACCTTGAAGTTCGCCGCCTGCCGCCTCCCGTTAGCCCCCGTCGGCGCCCCGGCCGGAGCCCGCTCCGGCCCAGCCCCCGCACCTCGACGATGCGGATGTCTGCGCGGGGTCGTCAGCGCGGCGGAACGGGGCGGGACGGCGGCGGGGCGCACCGGCAGGGATCTTCTGCCCGGCGAGCACCTCGACGATGTCGCCCGGCACGAGCTGCACCGCGTCGACGTCTGCCGGGCCGTCACGCCGGCCCCGCCGGCGCTCCCCTGCCGGTCGCACCCTCCTTGCGGCCGTCACGGACGACGCGCGCCATCGTCGGGAGCATCTTCGTGAAGTTGTCCATGATCGCCCCGGACTGCTTCTCCTGCGCCCCGCCCGCGCCTCGGGCCCCGCACCCCGCCCCGCGCCCGCCCCGCGGACCTGGTACCAGGCGAAGGTGCCCGTCGCGAAGATAACGATGATGAGGGCGATGGCCAGGATGATCTGCGCCGCCCGTCGGTTCCTGCCCGGCGCGCCGCACGGGCCCTCCGATGCGACCGGCGGGGGGAGCTGGGGAGCGGGCGAGTAGGGCGGTCGCACGTTGTCGGTGGCGTGGCGGTCGAGGCTGTAGCCGATAAAGCACAGCACGGCGGCGATCCACATGATGATTGCGAACGGCGTCACCATCTGCATCAGCCACCTGCGCCCCGCTCAGCCGCCGTCCAACCGCAGCGAACGACCCACGCACTTGACCCACTGCGCGCCTGGTCAGAGGGGCGGGGCTGGGCTGGGCGAGGCGGGGCGGGGCGGGCGGGCCTGCGGGGTGACTTTGGCCGGGGTGAGGGCGTTGGGCCCGTACTGCTGGAGGTGTGCCTGGAAGGTGGCCTGCGTGAGGCCGCGCTCGAGGTCCGTCTCGTAGCGCCGGCACAGCTCCTCCATCGGAATCTGGTGGTCGTCCACCTCCGGCACCGGCGGCTTGTCCTGCCGCCCCGCCCCCGCTCAGCGCCCCCGCCGCCCCGCGCCCTGTCCCGCCGCGCCCAACCGCATACCTTCGCCTCTACCTTTTTCCCCTCCTTCGCCGCCTGCGCCGCCGCCTCTGTCTTCTGCTTCACTTCTTGCGCCTTGGCGATCTGTTTTGACGATGAGGGGCCCGTGGGCAAGTGCCAGCACGACCAACTGCGCACCAGATCGATGGAGCGGCGAATGTTCTCCTGTGTCTGAGCACGCATCGCTGGGTCCTGCATCTGGATGCTCGCCCTCCGGTCACCAGCCGCCTTCGCGGCCTGCAAGAAAAGAGTTGGAACAGCAGGGAAAAGGGCAAGAACGAAAGAAAAAACCATTTCGATGCTTCTGCGGCCCCCCATTTCGATCGATCGGCGCATCTGCTGGAGCTGCGCGACCCTCAAGACTCGCAGCGTTGCAAGCGATTGCGCTATCGCACCTCCACCGACCGCCGCATGGCGCCCACGGCGTTTCCTGCCGTGTACCTGTAGAGTGCGCGTTCGACTATGCAACTCTGCGCAAAGAGAAGACTGCGCGCACCGGTCGTCGGGGACGGCCATCGCGATGTCCCTCATCTGAATTGCACCGCCGGCCATGGTGAGGCCGGATGGCGACCGAAGTCTGCCGATGCGCATTAGTAAAGCCTGAGACGAACAAGAAGCACGCGTGGACGCTGGCTAAGAATTCCACAAGGTGCAATCGGCGGCAAGGCTATCATCATGGCATCGCGCGCGGGCGGCCACTAGAATGGAGTGTTATCGTCATTCTATGGAGACCTTGATGTGATCGCGCAGGTGCGCGTGAGCGTCCGCGCGCTAGGCACCCGCGGCTTTTCGAAACTCGCGCAGGCGCGGTGATCGCCCGCTACAAATAAGCTCCCTAGGACGACCCGGAACGCCCTCGCACGCACCGCAGAACCTTCCTCGAAGAGACAGAGGCTTCGACTCTCCTGGTAAGTCCGACTTTTTGCAAGCCCGAAGTACCCAGCAGACGAGGCTTTCGTGTACCCATCGTGGCCTTCCCGACGTTCCCGTCGTGTTCCCGACATGGCGAGGAGGCGGAAACGGTCAAATGACAGCAGCGACGAGGAATGGGAGGTCGAGCGCATTTGCGCCCGGCGCTTGTCCCACAGACATCGCGGCTTCGAGTACCTGATCAAGTGGTTCGTGGAGCACGCTTAATAGAGGTTTTGGGCCTTTTTTGAGCTCACCGGAAGGCATGGCTGGCCGGAGTCGTCGAACACCTGGGAGCCGGCCGCGCACCTGGGGCATTGCGCGGAGATGCGAGAGAGATTTGACCGCTCCCAAGAGAAGGACAGCGCGGCGGATCTGCTCCCGTCCTCGTCAGCGAGCGTCCCTCTCAAAAAGCGGTTTCGGAAAGGCGAGAAGCTGGTGCGCGTGGTTTCAAAATGCGCTGTTCGTTCGACGGACTAAAGCGTGCCCCCGCAATGCGCAGCAGAACAGCACAGCAGAAGATGACCGGGGAGAGGCCGGCGCTGCTTTGGAAAGCTCAGCTGCACCAGCTTCGCCCGCGGCGGATGCGCACGTAGGACATCGTTCAACCCCAGCCGACCAACCCAGGAAAGGACGCGGCGGGCGAGGTCGCGGCGGCCGCGCTGGCCTGAGCTCCCGAGAGAGCAGCGCAGAGCAGGCATCAGCGCACGGCACTCAACGCGGGCTTCGAGGCGGTCGCAGAGGCGGACGGGGCAGGGCAGGATCTTCCAGCCGAGGACGAGGCGCACGGGCAGGGCAGGCGTCGCCTGAGGTGGCTGACGGTAGTTCCGGCTCGGCAGCCCCATCCAGCACCTCCCCCGCAATCGCCGCGGCGCCCAAAAGCGCTGGAGAAGCCAGCTGGGCGACGGCGCGCGGAGCTCGCGGCTCTCGAGGCCGCGGGCGGGGCCGGACAGCGAGCTCCAGTCGAGGCGGGGGTGCAGCGGCGCGTGGCGCTGCGAGCAGCACCGACAGCAAGCCAGAGACGGATCGATCGTCGAGAGGCGGCCGCGGCAGGAGCCGGGCAGCTCGCGGCCCGCGCGCCCGAGGGCGCGGTCGGGGCGCGCGCTCCTCGGGCCCCACGCCGCGCGAGGTGGCCCGGGAGTCTGCAGCCGTAGCAGGCGATGCGGCCGCCGCCGCCGCGCCCCACGAGGCTGCTCCCGCGCCACCAGCAGAGTCTGGCCCTGGTGTCGAGACTCGGGGGCGCGCGGGTCGCGGGCGAGGTCGTGGTGGCAGCGGCCGTGGATCGGGACGCGGTGCAGCGCGCGGCGCATTGGCCTGGAAGCGAACCGCGGAAGCCGCGGACGGAGAGCCAGTCACGGAAAGGATTGGAGCCAGCAAGAGATCCCGTGTCGGCGAAGCGTCGACGGACCCGGATCAGGCGACGGGGAGTCTGTCGGGGCAAGCGTCGGAGCCGGCGGATGTCGCTCAGTCGGAGGCGGGCGCCATCGGAGTTCGAGTTCGGGGCCCGGGCCGGGGCCAGGGCCGGGGCCGGGGCCGGGGCCGGGGGAGAGGGCGGGGTCGGGGCGGGGGCCCCGGCCGCGCCCCTGCGGGTTCGCGCGGCGCCAAAAGCAGCTTAGCTTCTCGGAGGGCTCCGAATCTGTTGGCAGGGGACACGTCGCTGGGCCCGTCGGGAGAGCCAGGTGCTGCTCTCTCAAGGCGTGCGCCAGCGGGTGATGGGCTGACGGCGGCGCAGGGGGGAGCGACTCGGACGAGAGCCGGGTCTCGTCGGCGGCGTCGGCGTCTTCGGCGGGGAGCGTGATCAGGCGGCGGGCGAAGCGTGGCGGGGCGGTGCGGGGGGCGGTTGCGTGGGAGGCGGAGGTCGACTCGCGGCCGGTGCTGCCCATCGGGCTCCTGGGGCGGCTGGAGGACGGGACGGAGAGCTACGATGCGGTGCAGCTGGGCGAGTCGCGCTTCGCCGTGAACGACTGCGTGCGGATGGCGGCGGAGGGCGGGACGGCCCTCTGGGTCGCCCGCGTCGTCCGCATCCTCATGGTGCCGTCCCCCGGCGCGCGGCGGCGCGCGGGGCTGAGGCGGGGGCGGCGCAGCCGGCGGGGCGGCACGACGAGGGCCGCGTCGAGGTCGCCTGGTTCTACAGCCGCGAGCACGTCGACGTCGCCCCCGAGGAGCAGCCGCGCCCCCTCACCCGCGGCGAGATCTGGGAAGGTCCCTCCCCGGCGGTCCTCTGGAGCGGCGCCTCTCCGCCCCGTCTCACCGCACCCGCAGGCATGATCGACGGGGAGCCGCACGTGGAGACGCAGCCCCTGGGGGCGGTCATCGGCGCGCCCTCCCACCCGCCCTCTCCGCCCTCGCTGAGCGCGCGCGCAGGCCGGGCGGCGGTGCTGACGGTCCCGGTGCGGCCCGCTCCCGGCTCGCCCCTGACGCCTCGTCGAGGGGCTCCTTCGTGCTGACGCGGGAGCTCGCTCGGGGCGGCAGTACTGGAGGGCCTACAAGGAGCGCCGCCTCGCCCTCGAGCCCGACCTCGTCGCCCAGCCCCGGCCCCCGGCCGCCCTCACCGAGAAGAAGTCCTCCCCCCCGCCCCCTCCCGCCCCGCCCCCTGCTGAGGGGCGGCAGGGCGCGGGACGCGGTGTACCTGTGCCGGCGCGTGTGGGACGAGGGCCAGCAGCGGGTGCGCCCGCCCCGGCCCCATTGCCGCGCCCCTCACCCGCTTGCAGGTCACCGGCAGGGTCCGCTGCCTCTCAAGTCTAAACCGCGGGGTCATCCGTGCGCTGCCGGCGCCGGCGACCCTCGCGCGCCTCACCCCCCGCCCCTCGATCGCAGTGAAGGAGGGTCCCTCGGGAAAGCGGGAGGAGCCGGCGCCGGCGCCCGTGCTGGACGAGCCCGCGCCAGCACCGGGCTGTGCTGGCCCGAGCGCGTCTTCGCTTCCGTCGCCTCCCCCCCCTCCCCTCCCAACAGACGCCGCGTCATCGAACCAACCCGCCCCGCCGCCGTCAGCCCCACCCCTCGCCAGCGGCGCCGCAACCCCTGCGAACAGCACCTCGAAGTGCGCTGGTGCCCAGGCGACAGCTGACGGATCAGCAGCGGCGGCCGCGTCGCCATCGTCCCGCCCCTCTCCGGCTGGTCCGGGTGCGGCAGGGCCGGCAGCAGAGCCGCCCGACGGGCTCCGCCAGGAGGCCGCAGCGTCGGCTCCCGTGGCCTCGGATGCCCCGCAGGCGAGGCGCAAGAAGCGGGAGCGTGGCCCACAGCCGCCCGACGCCGTGCCCGGGAAACCCCCGGGCAACACCCAGACCCTGCTCCCGTCCTCCTCTGCCCCCACCGCTCGCCCTGCGCCCTCTCATGCCGCCCGCCCGCCTCCGGGCCACGCCCTCCACGCCGCGCCTCCTGCAGGCCCTGCCCATGGATCGGGCCTTGGAGGGGGCGCCCAGGCGCAGCCCGCCGCGAAGGCGAGCACGCCCCCGCCCTCCCTGGCCACGCGCCCCTGGTTGACGCGCTCGGCAGGTGCCGTCCCAGCTCCCAGGGGGCGGCCCATCGGCGAGTGGCGCCGGCGCGCCAGGCGCGCCGGCGCCCCGGCCCTTTATCAACCTCAAGATTCGCGTCGTCGACCGGCCACTCGTCCCCTCCTCCGCACCAAAGCACCCCTCCGCATCCCCCAGCTAGCGTCGCGCGTACTAGTCTCGAATTCTGCACACTGCCCATCGGATCGAGCGCAGCGGAGTTCATAGTTTATGCCTATAGCGGCCCTATTAGCGGGTCGACGTCGACGTCGCCGAGTCGACCCTGACGGCGGGGCACGTAGACGTCCGACGGTGAGGCCTAGGGCATCCCGAAGTCGGCTTCTACAGTCGACGTTCGCTCCTCACATCGCTCCCGCCTAGGCTTCCAGTGTGTACGTAGTAGGTCGCGCGCACTGCCGCACAGAGAGCGGCTTCTGGGAGTACCCCCCCATCGATCACACAAGCGTTCAACGAGCGACACACGCACAACTATGTCTGCGTCGTTCGTAGTCACTGTTCCCGCGGCGCTGCCCCGCCCTTCGCCGGCGGCACAGTCTGGCGTCGTGCGCGCGCAAGCCGCGAAGGCGAAAATCCGCAATGCCTTCGTGGGCGTGAAGCCGGCCCGTTTCTCGGCACAGAATGGTTCGCGGCCGGTTGCTACAGTCTCCAGGCTGCCCCCCGTCTCTAATCTGCCGATGGCAGTTGCGCGTGCACGGATCGTTTTCGGCGTCTGTGCGTCGCTCGAGTGCGTCCGCCTTCGTCTTTCGCGTCTTTACGTGTTGAATTACCTAGCCATGCTGACGTCGGCTTTGCCCCTGCGGTTATGCAGAGACGCCCAGAGGCGCCTGGAGGAGGAGATCCTGAAGGCGCGCTCGGCGACCAAGCAGTTCGGTGCCAGCTCCAAGGAAGCCGCCAGTGCCTGGGACGCTGTTGAGGTTCGTTCCGATGGCCCCCTGCCTCGCTTTCCGGCCTGGCCGATTCGCGCATGTGCGCACTTGTCCCGCTCACGCGGAAGTGCGGCAGGAGCTCGAGGCTGAGGTCGCGCACGCGAAGGGTCGTGATGGCAAGCCGACTGGCGGGGAGTCGACGCTGCAGGTCCCGACCTACGCGAACCGCAAGTCGACGCCGATCCAGCTGGACGACGCGGCGGTGGCGTCCCTCGGCGAGCGCATCCAGGAGGCCCTCACCAAGGCCCGGGAAGCGTCCGCGAAGTTCGGCGCCACGTCGAAGGAGGCGCGCGTCGCGTGGGACGACGTCGAGGTGCCGAGCCGCCGCGCTCCGGTGGTCGCATCCCGCCCGACGCCCCCGCGCAGGAGCTCGAGGCCGAGCTCTCTCACATCAAGAGCGCCGCCAAGGCTTCGGTCCAGGCCGCCGCCCGTGCGCTGGATTTCTTTTCCTTTCTCTTTCGGCCGCTCTGAGGGTACGCGCAGCGGAGGCCGCGACCTTCCAGCCTTTCATGGGCTCCGGGCCCCGCGAGTCGACGGAGATGAAGGTCCGCGGGGAGGTCGCGCGCCTGCAGGCGGGCGTTCGCGAGCGGGGCGCTGAGGGGCGGGGCGGCAGGAGCGGCTCGACAAGGGCACCTTCTTCGGCGACTTCAACCCCTCCGGTAGCGCCCCATGCCTGCCATGAAGCCTGCACCGCCCTTATTCGCCCGCAGCCGCCGCCACGGACATGGCCCAGAACGAGTGCGCGGGGCGGGGCCGGCGGCGGGCCCGGCGGCGGGCGGCGGATGACGGCGCGCAGGGTGTCGGAGATGGTGGCGGGGAAGATCGAGCGGGCGCGGGCGCGGGCGCAGGAGGCGACGAATAAATTCGGCCCGCGCTCCAAGGAGGCCGCCGCCGCCTGGGACGCGTTCGAGGCGCGCCGCCCCCCTTCCCCGCCCGCCCCGCCAGGCGCCGCCAACGGGCCGCGGCGCAGGAGCTGGAGGCGGAGGCCGGCCACCAGCGCCTCTCCGCCGTCAAGGTCTCCGAGAGTGCGCGCCGCCGCGCCGGCCGCCCGCGGCGCCCCCGCCCACGCCCCGCAGCCTTCAAGGCCGAGAAAGCGGAGCCGTACCAGCGGGCGGAGAACGCGTGCGCGAGGGGTTGGCGGGCGGGGCAGGGCTGGGCGGGGCGGGGCGCGACGCGGGGCGCAGGAAGGACCGGGAGGTGGCCGTCAAGGTGCAGGCCGCCATCGAGAGCGCCCGCGAGGTGCCCCGCTCGCCCACCGCGGCGGCCCCGCGTCGCCCCGACGCCCCCGCAGGCCACGGCGAAGTTCGGGGCGACCTCGAAGGAGGCGCGCGTGGCGTGGGACACGGTCGAGGTGCCCCGCGCCCCCCGCGCGCCCCGACCCGCCTCACTCCCCTGCAGGAGCTCGAGGCGGAGGCCAGCCACATGCGCTCCCGCCCCGAGTAGGCCCGCCCCAATCTCTCCTCTGCGCTCCAGTGTCGCAAAGCACATGCCTTCGAGTCTCGTGCACGCCTGCCGTCTAGGTCCAGCGATGCGATGGCCGATCATCCGGATCCCGGGACGAGATCTAGAGCGCCTCCTGGTCCGGAACTGAGCTGACATGCGCTCACCTTTAGCTCGAGCTTGAATTCGAAATTAAAATTGCAGCGAGCTCTCGAGTCGATCTCGACTCGACGAGCTTCAAGGCTTCTACCAGCTAGACATCGCCCGGTGTATCTCCAGATCTTGCATTAGCACACAACTTGGCAACACATGTACAACTACCATGATCATGAGTTCCACATCGCCCAATATGTCTCCCCGACTAGATACCACTGAGGACCGTCGTAAGATATGCTTTATAGACATCGCCCCGCCCGCGCGCGGCATCGCTCATGATCAGGGGGACCCGGGATCAGGAGGCATCGCTTCGTCCGGATCCTGATGTTCCGAAATGAACTGGAGCATGAATTACCGCGAACTTTACAACTAACTAAAAGCTTAAAGCGCACGGAAAACGAAAGCTGGCGGGCCGTGCAAGCACGGCCAGCTTTATTTTGCGCCTCGGCGGCCGGTTCAGAAGGCGGTCACGAGGGTGGCAGCGAGCGCAGCGAGGAGGGTGACGAGGGCAGGGCCCAGGGCGGGGGCGGCGCCGAGCAGGGCCCCCGGAATGAAATTCGCCAAGCTCGAGAGCGTCGTGAGATCGACGAAGGCGAAGAGGGTGAGGTGCGTGGAGGTGCCGGAGAGCGTGGTGCCGTCGCGCGTGACGCCCGCGAAGCCGACCTCCGACCACGAGGCGCCCCCGTCCGCCGACGAGCGCAGCGCCAGCTTCTCTGCGCCGGCCTCGGCCCCGCGGCCGGCAAGGCGACGGGGCGGAGCGCACCGGTGGCGGCGCCGGAACCGGCACTGGTGAAGGCGATGGTGATGGGCGTGGCGGTGAGGCCCGAGACCTGCGCCGAGCCGTCGGCCCCCGCCCCCGACGCCCGCCCCGCCACCCGGCGCCCGCACCGGCACCACCGACCCGTCCGCATTCCTGACCTCGAGGGCAGCGACCGGGGCGCCGGCGGGGACCCTGCGGGGCGTCAGAGCGGGCGGGGCGGGGCGGGGCGGGGCGGGGCGGGGCGGGGCGGGCGGGGGCGGGCGGGGGGGGGGGGCGGGGCGCGGCGGGCGCACGACTTGGAGACGCGGGTCTCGGGGAGGTAGGTGGCGCGGCAGAGGTGGAGGTGCACGATGGTCGCCTCGTCGCCCGTGAAGCCGGTGACGCTCGCGAGGGAGGGCAGGCGGAAGCTCGAGCCCGGGCACGTGATCGAGCCGGCCGCCGAGGCGGCGATAACCGAGTCGGTCGCTGCACCGGACGCCTGGAGGGCGGTGCGCGTCACGCGCTGCACGGCCGCCTTCATGTTCGAGGGGACCCCGCTGATCAGCGACTCCGAGGCCGGGAAGACGCTCGCCGCCGCGCCCGTGATGGCGCAGTTGGCGGAGTAGAAGCTGCGGGGCCGTGGGCCGGGGGCGGGGCGGCGCGGCGGGGTGGGCGGGGCGGACTCGAGGACGCGCTTGACGCTGGTGAGGGCGCCGTTGAAGTCGAGGGCGCGGTACGCGGGGGCCCCCTGCGCCAGGAAGCCCGTCCCGAGGACCACCTGCGCGCCCCGCTCGGCCCACCGCCGGGGGCGGCGGGGGCGGGCGGGGGGCGGCGCCTGGTCGAAGAAGGTGTTGGTCGCGCAGATGCGGTCCTTCTCGGTGTCGTCGAGGGAGCCGAGCGAGGTCGCCATCTGCCCGCCCCGTCACGCCCCGCCCCGCCCCGCCCCGCCCCGGCGCCTGGGCGCGCCTGGCTAAGGAGGTCGGTCGCGTCCGACGCGCTCGTCAGCGCCGCGTTCGTCACCGAGAGGGCCACCGACTGGAGCTGCCCCCCGCCCCCGCTGGTTTGGTCGCCGGAGCCCGGGGCGCGAAGCGGGGCGGGGCGGGCGGACCGAGGTGGCGTAGGTGTTTGAGGCGGTGCTGAGGAGGTCGTTGGTGAGGGTGCTGCTGCCCTTGAGGATGGCCGTCTGCGCCGCGCTCGGCGGACCGGGGCGACGCGGGGCGGGGCGGGCGCGCCTGGGCCTTGAGGGCGGTGCTCGCGGCGGCGGCGGTCTCGCTGGAAGAGACCTGGCGCAGCTGGCGGCGGCGGCGGGGGGAGCCCCACCAGGCCTTGGCGTGGCGCCGCCGCGAGGCCGGCGCCGTCGCGTTGCCGGCGTCGGTCGTGTTGAGCGCCGGCAGGCCGCTCTCCGTCGTCACGTTCGCGGTGGTGGCGGCGGTGATGTTCCGCTCGAGGTCCCCGCTTGGCTCGGTCTGCGCGCCGCTCGGCGGGCGCGCGGCGGGCGGGGGGCGGGAGGGCGGACGTTGAGGGTGTTGACGAGCTGGGAGACGACCTCGGCGTTGTCCTCGAGCTCGGTGTCGGTGGCATTGCCGCTGCTCGTCGCGTTGAGGAACTCCTGGAGCTCGCCCGTCGACGCCTGCAGCTCGCCGGCGAGCTCGGGGCCGGTCGGGTCACGCGGCGCCGCGAAGGTGATGACCTCCCGCGAGGCCGCCCCAGACTCGTCGGTCACGACGATGAACAGCTGCCGCCCGCTCGGCCGGGGCCGGGGCCCGAGGGCGAAGGGGGGGGGGGGGGGGCGCACCACGACGGAGTCGTCGCGCTGGCGGGCGCCCTTGCCGGGGCTACGAACCGCAGCCGTCGTCGGCGGCCGCAGCAGGAAGAGGCCGCGCCACGAAAATAATTTCTTTACCGCAGTTTGAAGGAATAGGACGAGTCACGAGTAGGGGGGCGCAGCGAAAAGGAGTTCCGAGGGTCGGAGCCGGAGGCGATGTCGGAGACCGAGCGGCCCCGCTTGAGGGCGCGCGGGGCATACGAGATCTGCCCCGCGGCGCTCGTCCACCTGCAAGAGGCGCGTCGGCGGCGGCGGGTGTGTGTGTGTGTGTGTGTGGGGGGGGTGCGGACCCGCCGCAGGTGACCTCGACGGGGGTGACGCCGGGGATGATGGAGGCGGCGGAGGCGGGCGAGGTGATCGCGCAGCACGCGTCGGGCGCCAGCGAGCACGTCGGCGGCGTCGCCAGCGTCACAGTCAGCTCCGCGCTCACTGCGCCCCCCGCGCCGTCAACGACTCACGCCCCGGCGTGCCGGCGGGCGGGTCGCGGGGCCGGACCGGACTGCACGGTGACCTTGACTGCAGGGCGGCGTGAGGGGCGCGGGCGGAGGGAGGCGGACGGGGCGCACTGGTGACAGAGGCGCCGCTCGCGCTTTGGTTCGCGAAGGTGCCGGGCGGGAAGGTCAGCGACTTCACCCGGTTGTCCTTGGTCGGCACCTGCGGGGCGGCGCGTCGCGGGGCTGGGCGCGGGCGGGTGGCGGGGGGCGGACGGGGAAGGGGAAGTTGATGGCGCTGCCGTCGGAGGCGGTGGCGCTCCAGTAGTAGAGGTAGTTCCCCTCGCCCTCGGAGTCCTCCACCTCGGCCTTCACGCGCAGGGCCTGGTTCGACGGGAACCCCCCGACCCTGCCGCACCCCTCCCTCAGCGCGCCCCGGCCGGCCGGCGACAGGCGGGCCGGGGTGCGGCGCACGAGGGGACCCTGGCGGTGATGAAGATGATGGGGACGGAGCCGTTGACGACGCGGATCTGCTGCGAGGCGCTCGCCGACTCGCCGTCGCGCGTGACCGTCACCGAGATGAGGTAGACGCCGGCGGGGACCGCCCCCCGCGTGATCTCCCACTCCTCCTTGTTCGCCGGCCCCACGAGCGCCCCCGGGCACGCTGCGCGCCGGTCGGGCCCGGGGGCGCCGGCTCAGGGCCGGCCGGGGAGGGCGCACCGCCGCCGAAGTCGCTGGAGGAGCCCGTGGAGTTGGTCGCGTTGGCGGTGCCGCACGACCAGACGATGCTCACGCCCTTCTGCGCGGGCGTGAGGGCCGGGAAGCGCGCCGGGGTTGGGGCCGCTTCGCACCTGGTCCTTCCGTACAAGGCGAACCTTCAGGTTGTTGCCCGTGCCGATGGTGCGAGAAGACCCTGCAGCGGGCGCTCGGCGCCCGGACGGCGGCGGGCGGGCCGGGGAGGGCCTCACCGCCGACGATGCGCGCGTCAGGGGCCGACGCGTTGACGGAGATCGAGATCTGCGGGGCCCGTCAGCGGCAGACTCCAGCAAGCCCTCCCTCGTACTCCAGGCGATCGTGCGGAAAAGGCTAAGGTTCGGGCGCTTCTGAGGAGCACCGCAGCACCGTTCCAATTTGAAGGCTCCGTCGCCCAGCATGGGCAAGCGGTAGCAGCAGCCTCACGAGCTGGGTGCTAGGTCCTAGGCGCGCTGGCGCACGATCTGGGTGTCGACGGCCTGGACGCCCTCGATGGTGGTGCGGGCCTCGAACTTGTACTGCTTGCCGGCCTGTCGCGCGCGTGGGCGGGCAGCGGGCAGGGCCGGGCGCGGGGCGGGGCGCACAACGACGAGCTTGGTGACGTCCCACACGGGCTTGTCGAACGAGGTCACAGCGTTGCCGCTGGGGCCCGCCAGCGTCCCCTCCAGCACCGTCCACGCCACCCGCACCCGCAGCTTCTTGTCGCCGCACTTCTTGGGGACTGCGGGGCGGGGCCTCAGTAGCGCGCCGGCGTGCGGTGCGTCGCCGACGCCGCGGCGCACCGGCGGGCTCGACGCCGACGTAGACCTGTGGGGGGGGCGGGGGATGAGGGGGAGCGGGGGCGGGCCGGGGGAGCCGGGGCGGGCCTTCTCCTGGCCGAGGAAGAAGACGCGGTCGGTGAAGAGGGGCACGGCGGCCGGCAGCACCGCCTCGCTCGAGACCGTCACCACCTTCCACCGCGTCACCGAGACCTGGCCCGCACCTCAGCCCCGCCCCGCGCCAGCCACGCGCCGGCCCCCGCCCCGCCACCCGCCGCACGTCGGTCTCGGTGTTGATGGCCGTGCAGGAGACGTTGTCTGGCGGGGCGCGTGAGGGGGCGCGGGGCGGCGGGGCGGGGCGGGGCTCACACTGGCCCGTCGGGAGCGACTGGGGCATCTCGAGGCCCTTCTTGTCCGCCTTCGCGATGGCCTCCGCGAGGGCCGCCGGCGCGCTCGCGTTCCCGCCCAGCGGCTGCACGGCCTGTCGGGCGCGGCGAGGGCGGCGCGGGGCGAGGCGCCTCGCACCACCACGTCCCAGTCGCTGCGCGGGGGCGCGGTGGGGCGCGTGAGCGGGCGCGCGGGGCGAGGGCAGGGCCGCGGGCGGGGGCGCACAGGCGACCGTCGAGGCCCTTCGCCTCGCACTGGTAGCGGAACTGCGCGCGGGGCGTCGCTCCGTCGGGAGCGGCGCGGGGCGAGGCCGCGCGGCGCCGGCGCCGCGCACGTCCTTCTTGTCGGTGCAGGCCGTAAGGAAGGCCGCGCCCTTGAACTCAATGCGCGCCCGGTCGTCCTTCGCGGGACGAGCGCGCGGGGCGCTCAGAAGGCCCCCGGTGCGGCGACCGTCGCGCTGCAGGCGCACCTGCTTGCGGGGGGCCGAGCCGCTCTTCTTCTGCTCCTCCTCCTTCTTCTGCGGGGCGCCGCGGGTTCACAACCAAGGCGGCGCCCCGGCTGGCTGCCGCCCGCGAAGGGCACCTTCTCCTCCTGCGCGCGCGGTTCAGGCAGGGGAGGGGTGGGCCGCCAGGTGGCCTGCCACGCGGACCTTCTTCTTGTCCTCCTCCGCCTTCTTCTTGCCCTCCTCCTCCTTCTTCTTCTCATCCTACGTGGCCAAGTCATGGACCTCATTGCAATCGAAAGCCCATGATGCGGGGATTTGGTGTATACGTGTGTATGTGTGGGGTTGGGGTTGGGGTTGGGGGTTGTGTGGGGAGTTGTGTGTGTGTGTGTGTGTGTGTGTGTGTGTGGGGGGGGGGGGGGGGGGGGGGGGGGGGGGAGAGAGAGGGGGGGGGGGAGGGGAGAAGAGGGGGGTTGGGGTTGGGGTTGGGGTTAGGGTTGGGGGTTGGGGGGGGTTGGGGGGGGGAGGGGGGGGGGGGAAGATGGAGGGGTGGGGGGTAAGGGGAGGCGTGCACCTCGCTCTTCTGATTGCCGTCCTTCTCCTTGGCGGCGTCCTCGGACTTGGCGACCTCGACTGTGCCCGACGCCTCCTCGCTCGCGAAGGTCTTGATCTGCGGCAACGCGCGCGTCAGGTGGCGAGGCGAGCGCACGGCATCAGACGTAGAGCGTTCGTGCCTTGATGCCGTTACCGCTCTTGAACGTGACACTCTTCGGGTTGGCCTTGTTGCCTGCAGGACGAGCGTCAGCAAAGGGCGGCGTCGGGGGCACGGGGGGCCGGGCACCGAGCTTGACCTCGATGGCCGCGCCGTCCTTCGTCCACTCGCACCTGGGTGGCGTGAGGGTACGCGTTGGGGGCGAAGGGGGGCGGGGTCACTTGGCGCCGGCGCCGCCGAGGGCGGTCACGGTCGCCTCGTCGAAGGCGTCGGAGCACTTCTCCAGCTTCGGCTTGTTCGTCGGGCCGTCGAACTGCCGCCCCGCCCCCGCTCGCCGGCGCGCCCCGGGGGGCGGCCGGCGCCGGCGGCCTGCACCTTCACGACGATCTTGCTAGCGCTGCCGCCCTGGCGCGGAGGAGGCGTGAGGCGCAGCGGCGGGGGCGGGGCGGGGCGACCGCGGCGGACCTTCTCGAAAAAGGCGATTGCGCCGGAGTCGCCCTTCTTGACCGTCACTGCGAACGGCGAGCCGGCGATGGGCTGGCCCGACACCTGCGCGTGCGGCATCGCGCCGAGTCACGAGTTAAAATATGCACCGCGATCCGAGGGAAGGCGCCGAAGGCGCGAAAATAAAGGCGCGAGAAAAGGCCCGAGAGCCTCGAGGAGGGCAAGGGGGAGACGGGGAGAGGGAGGCGGACATTGATGTGGACGAGGAAGCTGCCATCGACGACAAGCTGCCATCGAGGCGGTTTGAGGGTCATTTAGACGATTGGCCAACGGGGGCGGCGGACCGCGTAATCGACGTTCACGAGCCCGACTGGCCAACGGGAGCGGCAGCGCCATGTGAGCTGATGCACGAGGCCGCGGCAAGGCGAAAGGCGCACCCTCCGTGCAGTTTGGCGAGATGCGGATCGCGTAGCAGGCCGGCTTCTTGCCGTCGTCCTTCTTGTCGTCCTCCTTCTTGCCGTCGTCCTTCTTGTCGTCCTCCTTCTTGCCGTCGTCCTTCTTGTCGTCGCCCTTCTTGTCGTCGTTGTTGTTCGCGGGCGACAGCAGGCGCCGGCCCGAGGACGGCGGGGGGGAAGGCGGAGGGAACACACATCTGCGAAAAAAAAGGTCCCTCCCATGGCCACGCCGGTCGCAATCTGGCAGGGCGGAAGTACCCGAACGTGGCGGGGTCCGTGACAGGCGCCGAGGCCGGCTGGATATTGACCTGCACCGGGGCAGCCCAAGAATAGCCCGCTGGCGCCTTGCCCTTGATGACGATGCGACTGTAGCGGGGAGGGATGCCCGTGAACGCCTCCGCCGGCGCATCCACGACCGTTGAGTTGCTCCCGACTGCACGCTGGCAGTTGCTGCCAGAGACCTCGAGGCTGCCCGCCTTCGCGTCCCACTTCTGCGCGGGCGCGGAGGGAGCGCGTTGGCGAGGCGTGGCTCCCTCATCGCTTGCAGGACGCGCACCGAGGGCACGCAGGTCTCCCCTGGGCATTTCTGCGTCCCGCGGGTCAAGTCCTCGCAGGCGCAGGGCGCTTTGCCTCACCTCGGTGAACGGCGGAGGGGGATGAGCGGCCGCGGCCAACGCCACAAGCGCGGCCAGCACCGCGAGCGCGGTCCAAAACCGGACCTGCGCGTGACGACTCAGGTGTCCTGAATCGATATCGTCGGGACGCGCTTTAAAAGACGATAGGTCCGATTCGACGATGTCCACGCATCGACGGATCATGCTCGCACTTGCTAGTGTCCGGCTCAAGCGGCCCGTGTGCAATTAGAGTAGATAAGCGATGAATCACGATGCGCATGACAACTAGAACTCATTAGAATTGCGGCAGCACTTCGTGGGGCGGGGAGCTCGAGCTCGGAGGCCCGACTCGGCGACGCGGATCCCGGTCCCCGGACACAGCACTGCGGCACGGCCGGCACATTGCGGAGGGAGAGTGCGAGCACCTTCATCGCGATGGGCGATGTTCTACCAGACCTGCCGCGAGCAATGAACGGCGGACCGGACGGGGCCAGACGGGACGATGCAGTCCGAGGCGCCTAGCGCTACTAGTAACTTGGCTAGCGCGAGTGGGCTCTTCAAGGACGCACCTTGCTTGTATTTACTCCGCAGCTTGGGCGCGCTGCGCACTGCGGCAGCTGCGGCCAGCTGGCAGCTCTCTACCCCACGACCGGGCGTCAGTAAAAAACGCTCTGAAAAAAATGATGAACACAGCTCGTTGTTTTTACCGGTCGACCCAATTGCAACACGGTCAAAAATCGGTTAAAGCGAAATCGCTCCTCGGGTATTTGGAATTCCCGGGTCCCCGGCGCAAGCTAGTGCATTCTACCCGCTAGCTTGCCGGCTACAACATGCTGTGCAGCGACTAGCCGTTCTGTGCCGGGTGAAAAGTTATCGCGATCGCCGCCGCCGCCGCCGCCGCCCGCCGGCGCCGCCGCCGCTCTGCCACGTGCACCGCCGCCCGCTCGGCCGCCCACCCGGCCCGCGCTCGCGCTCGCGCGCGCGCTCCGCCAACGCCGCCCGCGCGGCCGCCCACTCGCGCTCGCGCTCCGCCGCCGCCGCGCCCGCTCGCGCTCCGGTCCGGATCCGCCCCCGGCCCCCGGCCCGCCGCTGTACATGTCTGACTCGCCTTCGAAGGGGGGGTACGGCAATTCGTTCGCCTTCGTTCGCCAGACTGCAGCTGCACGTCAGTACCGGTACCGGTCGCGCGCGATGAGCACCGCCCTCGGCGAGCCGTTGCTGCGCTTCGTGAGCATCGGGTGCAATCGGTCGCCGCACTGCGCCGCGTGGGGCAACAATGGCCTCGTCGCCTTTGGAGCGTTCAACTACGTCGCGCTCTACGATCCGGAGGTTCGCGAGACGCCGCAGCTGGGAAACCTCGCTGATCGCGGATCGCGCGCGCGTGTGCGAGCGCTCTGACGCCCGCGCAGGAGGAGCGCACGATCGGCACACTCTGCGGGCACGCTGGGCGGGTCAACGCCATCTCCTGGATTCCAGTAGGCGAGCCAGCGCTTGCAGCTCCAGGTCGCCAGCTCGCACCAGACTCTGAGAGCGCGCGTAGATCCAGCCGCGAGCGCCCGGGATGCGGAGCTTGCTGCAGAGGACGAGATCGCGTCCGCGAGCTCAGACTGCACGATCGCAATCTGGCGCTCGGCCGGCGGGGCCGACCGCTCGGAGGTGCGGCTGATGCCGGTGAGAGTGCTAGGGTTGTGCTCACTTCGTGCCGCGCAGTGGTTGCGAGCTGCGGTACTCGCAGGGCACGGAGACGCTGTGACCTGCCTTGCGGTGTTGCGCCGCGTGCACGCTGGCACGCTCATCGCCAGTTGTTCGGCGGACGGTTCCGTGCGAGTGTGGACGCGACCTCGTGCGCATTGCCCCGCGCCCCCCAGCCCAGCTGCTGAAGCACATCTCGCCGCTGCCGCCCAGAAAGCGCCGGGGACTGGAAGGCGGCGGCCCGCTTCGACTATGCACCGCGCATGATGCATGCGGTTGCGGCGGCGGTGCTGCCGGGCTGCGGGGCGGCGTTGGTGGCGGCGGGCGGGGTGGACGGTCGCGTGCACCTGTACGCCGAGGATGCAGCCACGGGCTCCGTGCGCCTTGCGCGCCGCCCCGCGGTCCCGCCGTGACGCGCGGCAGTTCGCGCGCACGGGGTCTCTGGCGGGGCACCAGGACTGGGTGCGGGCGCTGGAGTTCCGCCCCGCGGGGGACGAGGAGGACCTTCTGCTCGCCTCCTCCGCGCAGGACGCGACCATCCGCCTGTGGCGGGTGCGCCCCGCGGCGCGAGCGCCGCCCGCGCAGCACAAGACACGCTGCGCAGGTCTCGGCGCTCGGGGAGGGGCGGGGGGCCGGGGCGGAGGGGCCGGCGGGGGGCGGGAGCGTGCTCTCGCCGGAGCTGCTCGAGGCGCTCAACCTCTCCCTTGGAGGGGGCCCGGGGGCCGCCCCCCGGGGCCACGCCTTTGCCGCCCGCGGACCAGCCGGCCGCGCCCGCTTCACCGCCGCGCTCGAGGCGCTGCTCTCCGGCCATGAGGACTGGGTCTACGGCCTCGCGTGGCACCCCCCAGTGCCCCGCCCGGGTGCGCCCCCTCGCTGTGAGCTGCCGGCTGCGGCGAGTGAGCGCAGGGGGAGCCCCGGAGCGGCCGCTGTGCCTGTTGAGCGCGTCGATGGATCGCACGATGGCCCTCTGGCGTCCCGATCCCGGCACCGGCGTCTGGCTCACCACCGCCCGCGTCGGCGACCTCAGCGGCGGGCCCGCCCCGGCCCCCGCCCCCGTAGCCGCCTGGCCGAACTCCCGGCGCAGGACGCTGGGGTTCATGGGCGGCGTGTGGGGCCCGCGGGGCGACGCTCTGCTCGCGCACGGCTTCAACGGCGCCTTCCACCTCTGGCGCCGCCGCGAGGGTGCGGCCCGCACCCCCCGCGCCGCCCGGTCCCCGACGGGCAGCGCAGCCGGCTGGGCCGCGGAGGTGGCGGTCTCGGGCCATTTCGGTCCCATCTCGGACTGCAGCTGGGACCCCTCTTCCCGCTACCTACTCTCCGCCAGGCGACCGGGCCCCGCCGTGCAGCGCTTGCCCGGCGGCATCTCACGCCCCCCTCAGTGCCGACCAGACCGCCCGCCTTTTCGCGCCCTGGACGCGGGAGGCTCCCGGCGGGGAGCGGCGGTGCGGCGCCCGCTCACCCACGGCGGCAGGAGGGGCGCGATGGGGGCGCAGGTCGACGTGGTGCGAGGTGGCGCGGCCGCAGATCCATGGCTACGATCTCGCGGCCATCGCCTTCCAGGCCAGCGCCCCGGGACTCCCCGCCTGCCACCGCTACGCCGCCGCCGCCGACGAGAAGGTGCGCGGTCCACAAGTCGAGGGCCCGGAGCCCCGTCGAGGCCGGCGGCAGGTCGTGCGCGTGCTCGAGGCGCCGCAGACGTTCTTCGACTCCTTCGCGCGCATCGCCGGCGCGCCCCTCTCGGTCCGCTGTAGACTCGCAGCCTCTCCCCGCGCTGCCTCACCGCCGCCGGCAGCTCGCCGCCGACGAGGCCCGGCCGTTGGCGGCGAACGTGCCCCCGCTCGGCCTCTCGAACCGCCCGATCTTCCCGGGTGCGGCGCGGCGGCCGGCAGTTTCCGGGGGATGACGCGGGCGCAGGGCAGGCCGTGGGTCGCGGCGAGGGCGAGGTGGGCCTGGGCGTCGGGCACCGCGGCGCGCCCCTGGGCGAGCTTGAAGCCGGCGAGGGCGCGGGCGAGGGGCCCACGGACGGCAGCGGCGGCGGCGACGAGGAGGGCGGGCCTCCGGGGCCCTCCGGGGTGCTGGCGGGCGAGCGGGCGCCGGTGGGTTCGGGGCCCTTCCGCCCGGTGCCCCTCTCCAGGCCGCCGCTGGAGGAGCAGCTGCTGCAGAACACCCTCTGGCCCGAGGTCCAGAAGCTGTGCGCGCGGCGCCGGTCGAGCGCCGCCGCTTCTCGGCTAACCCCCGCGCCGCGCCAGCTTCGGGCACCTGAACGAGGTCGTTGCTCTGGCCAGTAGCTGCGACGGCGCCCTCATCGCTTCCGCGTGCAAGGCCCGCCCGCGCCTCCCCCGCTCCGCGGGCCGCGCGCCGGTGGCGAGGGGCAGCGGGTGCAGAGCACGAAGGCGGAGCATGCGGAGATTCGGCTGTGGGACACGGCGACGTGGAAGGAGCGCTTCGTTGCCCACGGCCACGCGCTCACCGTCACACAGGTCCTCTCGCCCCAGCGGCCTCCTCGCCGCGGGGCTCTCGAGCGTTCGCGCAGCTCGAGTTCGCCCCCGGGCCCGAGCCGGGCACGGAGCTCCTCCTCAGCGCCTCCCGCGACCGCTCCGTCGCCGTCTGGACCGTTCCGCGTGCCCTCCGTGCGCCCCTCCCCTTCCTTGGGCGCCCTTCTGCCCTGCAACCGCTCAAGGGTGGATTGCAGGGGACGCACGGCCGCCCCCCGGGGGCGAGCCCCTTAGCCCAGACTGTATGGTGGAGGCCCACGAGCGGATTGTATGGGCGTGCTCCTGGGCCCCGTCCGGGCCCGCTGGCCCGCTGGCCTTCGCGACCGGCTCGCGAGATCAGACAGTGAAGATTTGGGGTCGCGTGGCCGTGGGAGATTCCCGCGCGTGGGGCGTGAAGGCCACTCTTCCTGTTTTCGAGGGCGCCGTGACGGCGTTGGCCTGGGCGCCAGGTGCGGGCGCTGCTGCCTCGCCCCCGGCCAGCACCGCAGCCCTCGCTCACCCTCGTTGCTCCAGGCTCGCACTTTCTTCTTGCCGTGGGGCTCGAAGCCGGCGCCATCGAGCTCTGGCGCCCCGAGCAAACCGATCCCGCAGGGGTCTGGACTCGGCACCGCAGCTTCAACTCCAGGTTCGCGTAAGGGCTCGGTGCGTTTTTCTGCCGGCTGACCGTCGCGCTTATACAAGGATTGCGCACTGCGCGGCGGTGCGCCGTCTCCGCTGGCGCAAGCGCCCCGAAGAGGACGAGAGGGACCCGCGATTGCCGAACGACCCCCTTGTTGACGTCGAACTAGCCTCCTGCTCCAGCGACCACTCTCTCAGGGTGTACAGCTTCCTTGCATAGAGTCTGCTTCCTAGTTACATGAAGAACTACACGGGCGACAAAGATCGCAATCGATTTTGGAACGCAGGAATGCCCCGCGCAATATTTACTATACAATCGATTCTTACAGGCGAACACTACAAGAGCAATCGATTCTGGGATTTCCTGCAGAGACGGGGCGCTTAGAAGCGCCGGGGCCGCTCAGACGAAGGCCTTCGAGGGACTACCGAAAGCCGCGGAGCTGCCTGGAGCGCGATGGCGTCGCGGAGGGTGGTGGAAGTGCCTCGGGCTCCGGGTGTCCCGCAAGCGCAACACTCGCCGAGTTCGGCGAATGAAGCGCGGTGGAGAGCGGGAGGTTTCGAGCGGGAGGGGTGGGAGTTGGAGGAGGCGACGACGCAGAGCGAGGGCTGTTCGTGTTGAGTGGTTCCGGCGGTGCGACAGGTATCGAGGAGACTGCAAAAGTATCAGAAAAACGAAAGAAAAGGACGGAGGGGGGCCGCAGGCCATGGGGTCCAGCGCACAATCGAGTTTGCGAAAGCCGCCCTCTGCATGCCTCCGAGGGGAAGAAGGCGCAGGCAAGCGCCGCTTTCTTGGCGCTGCAGGGCATTCAACTGCGAAGACACACGGGTCAGTGAGCTACGACCCGCGAAATCAACCTCGACGCGAGGCTCCCGAGAACCAGATGCGAACCAGGCCGCTGAGCCGCCGGCGGCGTTTGCGGCTCGACCCCTGCCACTCCTTGAGCACTCATACTGGCAGGCGAGTGCGGGCGAGTGTTTCGACAGCATGCGGTCCTCGCCTCAGTCGAGCATCCTTAGCTCTGGCCCCGGCTTGCTGCGCTGAGATCGACCGCCGCAGGATGCCGCCGCAGGATAACGCCGCAGGATACCGCTCGGCTTGCTTCGCAGACCCGGACGCTATACCCCTCCTAGCCAGATCCCCCCCGAGAACTCCCGCCACTTTCGCTTTTCAACACCGTGAAAACGATGGCCGAGCTCGAGGTCTCGGCGCTGCCCCACGCGCCCGCCCTTTCGGCTCCTGCCCTCGACACGCCGGCCGACGACTCCAAGCTTCCTTTGGTTCAGATCGCGGGCGTTTTCTGCGTCTGGAAGGTGCGGGTTTGTGTCGTCAAAAACGTACGGCTGGGTTGGTCTCAGACTCTTCTTCTTTTTGAAGGTGCGGGCTCTCTGCGAGGTGCAAGACACTTTCTGCAAAACCGAGGCCGCCGTCCTCGCTTTGGAGGAGCCTGCACGCCGCGCCAGCACGACAAGCGCCGCGCGCGCTCACATGCGCCTGAAGCGACAAGCCTTCGACGGTCTGAAGTGGTACGCAGAGCGCCACGCCCGCGTACGATTAGACTTCAGGGTTTCAGACCCTGCGCTTGTGTTACGCTTACGGCTCCACAGCCCGCTCGTTTCATGTATGAAATACGGGATCCGGCGACTCTGGCGGGTGGCGGACCTCCTACAGGACACCCGCGACGCGGTCGCGGCTAGCAACCAAGCTCCCTCCGGCGAGGAGGCGCGGCAGCTTGCCCTCGCTTTTGGGGACTGCCTCTCGTTCGCACAGGCCTTTGCCTCCGAGATCTTGCAGGCGCTGGAATCGATCCGAGCGCTGGCGCTGTCCCTTTCCGCTGCTGAAAATATCAACGACTGGGCAGCTACGTGCTCGATCAGCGGGGCCGCTATCGCACCTGCATGCCTCGCCCGCGTTGCCGTGAGTTCTGAGTTCTTTTCTTCATAATTCAATTCCAGCTCCGTCACGACCAAAAATACTAATTGTGCTATGCAGGAAACGATCGGCGCTATCACGGCTTCGATGGAAAAACTTGACGGCCGCAAGAATGAGATGAGGCGAGTGTGTCTCTTACTTCCTCAGAGTCTTTTTCAGAGTCTCTTACTTCCTTCAGGTTGATGGGAGCATCTCTCGAAGAGGCAGTTCTGGCGTCGAACTCAGTACTTAATGGAGCATTCAAGGAGAGGCGTGCCAAGCGGATGGAGACCGAGTCCTGCGCCTCTTCATCTGTTGCCTCGGGTTCTCCGGCGTCTCTCTCATCCCCCGTTGCGTCAACACCGGCCACCACTCCTGAGGCGATGCAGACCAGCAGCCCCCTGATTGATGAAGACAAGCCCAGTCGAGTGTGCTTGCGAGGCACTTTAGCAAGCGAGAATCTTCGCCACGGCTTTGGGGAGCGCTTCAGCAAGATTGCGTCCGAGCAGGTTGAGAGTGCAAGGGGTGCGTGCTCTTTGCAAAATTGTCTGCGACCCTTCTTACATCAAAGCTAGTTGACGAAATGGCGAAGGCTGCTGATACGCCAGATGTCCCTGTGTGCAGTCGTTGATTTTCATTTTCGATGTTTCTTTCTTACCTTCTTTAGATGAACACAGCGGACGCACGCAGCATCATTGCGCGTCGCCGCAAGCAACCTTCGGGCAAGGTTATGGTCATTGACGGCAAGAGGCACCTTTCAGACATTCAAAACGAGGAGCTCACGGCGCCCGAAGAGCACGTCGTTGCTGCAACGCGACCCGAGAGCCCCAAGGAGACGTTGAGCACCCCCGATGGTGTATCTGCAAAGAGCACTTCCGGCGATACTGGAGATACAAAGCAGGCTCGCCGGCGCATGGCCCGTCGTGTGAAAAAGGAGCGTTTGCGAGACGCCAACTCCTTGAAGAATAAGGTCTTTTATCCTTGTTTGTCAGATATGGCCCTGCTGATGATCTGGCAGGCGGAAGCAGCTGTTTCTCCTGAAGGGGTTGATGGGAGCAAGCCAAGCGACGTTCCTGCACCCAAGGGCGTGAAGCTGGGAAAGCATGTCACGAAGTTCACCGTGCGCCTTTTGCCCGCCACCTTGTGTGATCGCTCAACTGTTTTGCCAGGTTGTTTTGCCAGCGGCAAAGAAGCAGAAATCAATTCGTGGTCCGGGAGCACTGCGGCAAGCCCCCAAGATGGCTGTCAATGCGGCCGCAAAGCGGGCACTCCGAGCCGCGCTTTCAGCCGCTTTGAGAATTGCCCGGAGGGCATCGGTGGTGGCAAATGCACGACTTCGGAACAAGGTTGAGAAAGTCGTTGAACGGAAGGAGAGGCAGCAGCAGGCTGGTGCAGTCATTTCGAAGAAGTCAACAAAGCGTCGCCATTCCGAGGTTGGTGCTGGTTCATACTTTTTCCATCTCGACATAATTTTTCGAATTTCAGACTGAAGCTGGTGTTGATGAGCGGCGTGCGAAGCGAGAGAAGAAATCGAAACCAGAGCCCCCCAAAAACTGCCTCGAAGTTCTTATGGAGCTGAAGCGTCAGGTTTGTGCCTCTTTACTGCATGGTAGACTTCATTTATTTATTTTTTGTGCAGTGGGATGCAGGGCGTGGCCTGTCCATGCCAACTGCATCGGAGTGGGAGTCCTTCGTATCAAGTGTAAACAAAAAGCTCTGCGGGCTCATCGTTTTCGCCAAACAGAACAGTTCGTTCCAATTATAAGCTCTGACAAGACAATAGGGGCTGACTTACCTTGCCCGCAGATATCGCTTACGAAATTCTTGGCGTTGATTTTGAAAAGAGCCCACTTTCGAGCTTCTCCTTCAAGGAAAAGGAAATATCGTTTGCGGACTACCTCAAGCACCAGTACAATCTTGAAGTCACGCAGCCCAAGTGCGTTGTTCGCTTTCATAATCTGCTCCTTCTAACTTTCTTTCAGGCAGCCAATGTTTCGCTGTGTGAATCCCAACAAAAAATCACCTTCAGAGCTTGATAAGTCCGCCGCAGCTGCTGCGAGTTTAATTGCAGAGCTGTCCACTTCAGGTCTTTTTTTCGAATTCGCTTTATGCTTGCCCCACTCACTCACGATGCAGAGGAATCGAATGTCTCCGGGACGCCCACCAAGGAAACAGGCAGCGAGACTACTTTAACTGGCCATGGTGTCACCCCAGCTCGGGCTGCCATCGGTGACTGTGATATGTTGGAGAGCCCCCTTCAGCCGCAGCCAGCCCAGCCGGCTAAGAAGGGGAACTCGAAAGCGAAGAAAGAACAGAAACCGAAGCGCGAGTTCTATCTCGTGCCAGAATTCTTGACCTTCCACAGGCATCATGACCTCAAGGGCGTCCGTGTGTAGCCCCTTCTTGCCCAAAGAATTGTACTCGAGAGAAACGGAGTGCAGGTGGGTTGGGTTTCAATGTGCACGTGAGCATTTGGGCACGAATTTAAATCGCAACGTCCAGGCTACAAGTGTGGTATGTACAGTACAGCGCCAGAAGCTGGCAATTACCGTATCCGAGCTGGCAATTAAGATTACGATCAGCCGGACCCGGGACCGTCAGACATGCCATGATGGAATTCGAAAGCACATTGGCTGCAAAGCAAAGCTTACAATTGCAATTTACCGGGGCCTGAGAATTACGCCCGTGCGGCTCGCCCCGCTTGGGCACGCCCCCCTTCAGAAGGCCCTGCCTGCGTCGTCCGCTGCTTCTCGCCCCGTAGGTAGCACCGCCGCTTCTAGCTCTTGCGTTTATCCGCAGCTTGCATGCCAGTGTTATCAATGTGCATAGGCCTGAGGGCCCAGCCAGGAGCGAGCACAGTGGGCTGGGCCCGCGGCTACGGTGTCGTAGTGTACACCCCACTCTTGATTTAGTTCGTGTCACTATCCAAATGCTAGAAAGTGCAACCCTCGATTCGACTAGATGTCGCGATCGATGCGATGCGATGCTGCACACGACACGCGCGCGGCCTAGGCTGTGCGGGGGTGGAGCGTTACTCCCCTTACGGGTCTCGGGGGGGAACGGCCGGGCCGGCAACGGCGAGGGCCGCACCTCCCTATGTGTAACCCAGACAGGCGTAGTTCACAGCTAGCTAGCTAGCTCTGTCTACGCTGAACGCAACCCTCTCGTCGTAATTTGGAGCTCAGCCGCGTTGCAGGAGATGCACAGGCGGCGGGCATGAGATCTAGAGGCTTCCGGCAGGGGCCTTGCACACAGGAGCTCACAGGCGGCGATGCACAGGCGGCTGTGCCCCCAGGCACGCCAGGGGGCACAGGCTCAGTGTTGCAACACTTGAAGCAAAATCCGAAGTGCACCCTCGTTACAAAGCTAGAAGCTGAAACGCCAAGGCCGCCCTCCTCACCGCCGGCCTTGCCCCCCTCTTCGTCTCGGGCGGTACGCCACTTCAAGGCTTAGCGCTCATGAAGTTTAATGCGCGCTAGCTGCTGACTACGTTCGCTTTCAGGAGACTGCGTGTTTGTTCCCAATTAGGAGAAGACCAAATAGCAAAAACCGTGCACAGGAAAGAGCAACAGTGCTAACAGCTGCTAAGCGGGAGGGCGGGAAACGGGAAAGAGGGTGGTAAATAGCTCAGCCGGAACCGATGATGATGTTATTGATCGGGATGTGGATGAGCTTCACAAAGAAGCCGATGAAGCCCATGATGGCGAAGCCAACGCTCGTCGCAATAGCGATCTTCTGGAACTCTGCGCGAGGGCCGGGTTGAGCGCTTTTGCTGGCTGATGGGATGCTGCGCCTTGCAGCGGCGGCGCGAGGCGCGGGTCGCGCGGCTGGCGCGAACACACCTTTCCTGTCAGGCTTGGTGCAGCGCTTTAGCAGCCTCATGCTGTCCTTTGCGAAGCCCTTGACCGGCGCGATGGCAATGTTCGCGGCCTCCATCTGGCGTCGGCATCAAAACGGACGCTGAGAACCCGCGCGCCGGGCGAGAGCCGCCCCGATTGCTCGGAGCGGCGTTGAATGGCCCGCGGAAGGGCGCCGAGGAGGACGCGCACACCTTCGAGGCGGTTTCGCGGCTGAACTGAGTTGAGGCTGTACCCCATTTTCGTACGTCGAGGTAACGTCCTGTACATGTTGAAGTTCGCAGGAACAAAGGCGTCGTAATTATAATCGCAAGATCAAAGGCGCTGTTCGCAATCGTAATCGCAGATCTCTAGATCAAAGGCCCCTGATATCGATCACGAGGCGTCGTAATTATAATCGTAATTATAATCGCAGATCAAAGCCTTTGAAGGCGTCGTAATTATAATATTAATTTGGGCTTCTGACAACCAGTCTTTCCGCGTCCAGCTCGACGGTTTCTCTTCCACTGTTCAAGTCACGCTAATGCGCGAGCGTACGAACGCTAACGCAGAAGCTCGAAGCCGCCGCCGCACGGACAGCCAGACGCCTGCTGCAAATTTGATCGCGGCAGCCACACTGTGCACGTGACAGCACTGCTGCGGCAGCTGCAGCTGCAGCACTAGCGCTAGCCGGACTCCAGGATCCACGGCATGCGCAGCCGCAGCACCATCAAACGCCGCCCAGGTGAATAACCAAGCAAGTGCTAACAGTGGCTATAGTGCTAACCAAGCCCGCAGCCCTGCAGACAGTAGCTATAGTCGACAGCAAAGCACAGCCGCAGGGCCGGGCGCAATGGCGCCGGCGCATGCAATTACGTATACGAATCCCGAAATATTAATCGAAGCTGTGGAAGGCAATCTCGAGCTCGAGCTCGGGCTCGGCCGCAACTGCAGTGCCGTCAAGCACACCTAATAAATATATATATATAATTATATAAGCCGGCGGGATCGGGAAGCGCTACCGCCGGAGCAGGCCGCTAGCAAACATTGGCAACGCTAACCCACAAACCGCCTTGGGCTCAGCCGCTTCAAGAGCGACACGGAAGCGCCCCAATGCAGTCATGATCATGACAACTGTAAGAGCCGTAAGACAATGAATGTGTGTGTTGAATGTTTTGTGCACAGTAATATTCGATTAAACAGTGGTCCCCTCGACCTTGGTAGAGTAGATTGCGCAAAATTCGTCATAGCCGCTGAGAATCACGAATTTGAGGAACCTGGCCGTTGTTCGCTGAATCTGTGGGCGCGCCGATTGTAACCAGAATGATGGGACGGGGGTGCGGCTTCAGAAACCTGATGGGTCTCAGATTGTCGGCCTCCGCCCTTATCACTGTAATCTGCGCGTTCCAGTGAGGCGAAATTGGAATGAGCTATTCGCAAGCAACGAACCACATTCCATGACCTTCTCAAATGTAACTGGTTTCTCGCCCTCGCAGCGTTCGATAAGGATCCGCTTGACTGCGAGCAGAGTCGGCGGGAAGCACTCTCCGGCAGCGTTGCCTTCGTACTCACCGTTCGCGGTTACTGTCTTGATTTTAAACACCTGAACTGGCGCGCCGAAAGCGATAATGAACTCCTGCGGGAAATACCCTGTCGTCAAGTAGAAGCTGTTCTCGTTGCTGCGCGGATGGCCGTCAGGCAGCTCATGCAGCCGAAGCGCTAGCTAGAGCAGCGCCACTGGTCTGCTGGCGCCCCTCACCCGTCTATGATGCACTCTGGCGGGTGCCGCTCGTCGTACGAGGTGGCGAAGATTACTTGCGCGCCAGAGGACTCTAATGCAAGGTCCTGCAGTGATGTCAGCTCGAGTCGCTGAGCTGAAAGCGCGCTGCAGGCGAGGGAAGCTAACTGAGCTATACTTGTCGGCAAGTCGCGCGCGTTAGCTATAGCCCCGGCAGCTTACCGCCATGGCCTCGCGGGCCTCGTTGAGCTCGCGCTTTATCGGTCAAAACGTGATGGGTACGCTAGTTTGCCAGCCCAACCACAGCCAGCCCAACAGAAATCAGGAGATCTTGAGCGCTAGCGAGCGGCTTCGAAGCAGATGGAGCTGCAGGAGGTCGGCCTGGAGAGCTCATCCCGTCTCAAGCAAAATCAACACTTCAAGCAAAATCCGAAGGTCCCCCTTGTTGCGAAGCTAGAAGCTGAAGCGCCAAGGCCGCCCTCCTCACCGCCGGCCTTGCCCCCCTCTTCGTCTCGGGCGGTACGCCACTTCAAGGCTTGGCGCTCATGAAGTTAAATACTCGCTAGCTGCTGACTACGTTCGCTTTCAGGAGACTGCGTGTTCCCAATTAGGAGAAGACCAAATATCAAAACCCGGGCACAGAGAAGAGCAACAGCGTTCTGTCGGCGGGGACAAGGTTGAGAGAGCGGCTCGGTCTACAGTCATGAAAGGTGTTTTTCTGTCGGAGCTGTTGACTTCGACGCTCCTCTCTGGCGATGTTCTGTAGATCTCTTGTAAATAACTGTAACATACCTTTGATCTCTGCCGGCTGCACTTCGCATTTGGACACGTACTAAAACGCAGGTCCGGGCTACAAGTGTGGGAATGTACACTGCGGCCGCCGCGGCCGCGGGCCCAGCCCACCAGCGAGCTGGCCGGCCGGGCCCTGCGCGGCCCCCTAAGGACACGTAGCATACTTTCTTCCAATTGCATATGCATCGTACTTTCGTCCAACTTTCAAGTTTCGTCCAACCCCTGATCGTAATCGCAGATCAAAGCTAAGACGTCCTTATCACAGTAAAATCGTAATCGCAGATCTAGATCAAGGACGCCCCAGCTAATCGTAATCGCAGATCAAAGCTAAGACGTCCTAAGACGTTAATTTTCGCTATCGGCCTGGTCGCTCCTCAGCTCGCCTGTGGACTATATACATATATAAGGGGGAAACATGTACAGACTGAGCATTGGGACACAAACTAAATCGAACAACACCGCCGCGGCGCTGCCGCTAGCGCTGGCCCAGCCCACCAGCAAACTGGAGCCGGTCGCTGCGTTTTCCTCTAAGGAGAGTAATGGGCTTTCCCGCTGACACTGGCTACATGTGCACGTACGGTGGGTTCCTGCAGGCCAGGCTAGGTCTGGGGGGGCTCATCGGAGCCTGGGGTGGGGGGTGCACTTGGAGCACTCGGAGCTTAAGCTGAAGGGTCAGATCGAAATCGGAAAACGATTCCATGGCCAACGTTAACTTGGCAACTTGGTGAAGCTTTAATTATAATTATAAGGACTCCAACTTGGGAAGGGCTCCAATTACATCGAAGTGGGCTGCCAGCTGCAGGCTGGTGCCGCAGTGCGCAATTGGCAACTCAGAATATTAGATTATTTTGATTCGAAATCACTAATTGGTAAGCACTAATTTGGAACAGCGCTAGAGTGCTTAAAGGCGCTTAAAGTGCTTGCGTACGCGTATACGTATACATATAGCGCAGCAGTAGTATGCAGTCCATTATTGGCGCCTCACCGAGTCAAGCTCCATGACAGGGAATTCTAGTGCTCAAGAGATTCAGTGACTCGATTGCCGAAATTTGCATGACATGGCCTCACGGTTTCGCATTTGGACACGTACTAAAACGCAGGTCCGGGCGCATTTGGACACGTACTAAAACGCAGGTCGTTTGGATACGGTTTCGCATTTGGACACGTACTAAAACGCAGGTACTAGACCAAGTTAACGTTGGAATCGTTTTCAGATCTAGAACAAGGACGCCCCAATCGTAATCGCAGATCAAAGCTAGTAATTACGATCGTAATCGCAGATCTAGATTAAGGACGCCCCAATCGTAATCGCAGATCAAAGCTAGTAATTACGATCGTAATCGCAGATCAAGACGCTTGTGGCTAGCTAGCTGCATCTGATCTACGCCCGGGCTACACGGACCATCTGGTTTGTCAAATTCCCCAGTGGCTTCCGCTGTGCAAGTTTGACTGGCGCTTTCGATTTTCGGGACGATCTTCTCCCAGATGACTCTTGGCTTGCATGCAGGCTGGCTCGTGTCTTTACTGGCGAACCGACCGCCGCTTCAGGTTGTTCCAGGCGGGACGACCTCCTCGTCTTGCTCATCTTCGGTGATAGCAGGCTGAGCAAATGCGCAGCTCGGTGTACATCTGCTGCCAAGGCCGCGAGAGAAGCCTCCGTCCGGACCAACGCCCGGCCGATGGATGGTTTGGGGCAGAAGTCCTCTGAAGTGGTTTGGGGAAGACACCACGACGCGGAGAGTGCCGCCAAATCCGCCTTACTCTTTTGCAGGATGGCATCGATGGAGGACCGCCGAACGAGGCTACGGGAGCTCAAGGGCGCGCCGTTCGCGTCCCGCAGCTTCCTCTCGAGGGCCCTAAGCTCTCGCGTCGTCCGTACGAGCCTCGCGTCGGCCCTCCTGACACGCTGGCGGAAGTCGCCATTGCTCCTCGGGCTCGCCGTCTCGCCGCGGCTACTTCGCGGCTCCGTGGCACCACCACTGCGAGCTAAGCTCGGCTAACTGTGCGCGCTGCGCTAGTCTGAGGAGAGAGAGAGTATGTGTGAGAGAGAAGCGCTGGGCACCGCAACACCGTTGTTTTCAGGGATACGAAGTATTACGGACCTCTTGGGGTACACGCGCCCAGAAGCGTGGCGGCGTTGAAAAAACAAAGCAGTTGCGTTTGAGCCGCTTGTTCGCAGTTCGCCCGCTTCAGCCGTTTCAGCCGCCATGCCGTGGGGCGACGACGACGCGCCGCGCGGGCACTCGGAGCGCAAACTGCGTGACTTCGGCCCCGGCCGGGATGATATATCCCGCGCGGACTGCACGCCGGATAAGGGCCAGGTGCTTCGCTCCGCCGGTGCCGCGCCGTAACGGACGGCGAACTCGGGGGCCCGACCTTCGCAGATTCCGCGCGGGAAGACCGGCTATTACGAGATTAACATCGCATTTGACGCCGACAACTACACCCGGGAAGTGAAGGTTCGCGTCTGTTACCGGCGTTGCACTGCCGCGCCTGACCCAGGCGGCCAGTCGCTGCAAGCAAACGCTGTTGAAGACAAGCCGAAGGGATACTTCGGCAAGCTGACGCAGGACGACAAGACCGTCAAGTCGGGTTAGCGACTTCGCCGTTCGAAACTTCTTCGACGCCGCCCGCCCTTGACTGCGCCTCCGCAGGCATGTGTGTGCACTACACGTACCAGGGCCAGCCGGCGCGAGATGACTGCACGCTGGAGCAGCTTTCGGCGCACAGTTTCCATGAGTTGCGGCCGGTTCTTGATGAGCAGGGGTCTGCCGCGCGCCGCGTTTGCGTGTTGCGGCGCTGACGCGCTCTAGGGAGCTCACGTGGGAGGACCACATTCTGACGTGGATGGAGGCCATGGACAAGCCGGCAGTCCGTCCGGCCGCTGCCATCGGCTGTCGGGCGCCGCTCATATTCAGTGCAGGATTATTTCGAGATGCTGCCAGAGAAGAACGTATGCTACCATGCCCCGACGGCGTACGCGCAGTTGCGCGAGGCAGGCGATGCTGGGCCCAACTGGGCCGCGGCGGAGAGCCTCGACCGCCTTGACACCCAAGTCCCCGTTTTCGAAGAGGAGGCTCTCTGCGACGTGAGCATTTTTTGCAGGCAGCTCCCCAATCGGGCGCTGATTATGTCGCAGTCCTATGCACTTGCGGAGGCAGCTTCTGCCGGCCTCACAGAGGGGCCGAAGTCCCTTGCGGAGGGTCCAGCTTACGGCATCGAGGGGGGGGATGCAGACGATATGGTAGGCATCTGCCGATTAGTAAGTGATTGGTTCTGCTTACGCGGATTTGCCACAGATTGCCGGTGTTGAGGAGCTGAACATGGACGACCCTTCCCTGGCATGAGATTCGCATTTGTTCGCATTGTGGACGAATGCGCACTGTTCGCATTTGGACACGTACTCAAAACGCAGGTCCGGGCTATAAGTGTGGGAATGTACACTGCAGCTGCGGCCGCCGCGGCCGCGGGCCCAACCCACCGAGCTCACGCTCGGCCAGCCGGGCCCTGCATGGCCCCCTAAGGAGAGTAATGCGCCTCCCCGCGGACACTCTGGCCAGCTATAGCTGCATGTGCCCGCACGGCGTGGTGCTGCATCGCGTCTTGTGGCGGCGGGGGGTCGTCTCGGGGCGGTGGCGGGAGCCCCTACGGGCCCTGGGGGGCCCGACATGGAAATTCGCTTACGAAATTCTTGGCGTTGATTTTGAAAAGAGCCCACTTTCGAGCTTCTCCTTCAAGGAAAAGGAAATATCGTTTGCGGACTACCTCAAGCACCAATACAATCTTGAAGTCACATTGAATGCCTGGAAAGAGCACGCAATATGCAAAATGCATAAAAACTACTTTGCGTGTTGCTTTGCCACCTTTTCCTTGCGCTTCTTCATCTTCTTTGGTATCTTGTTGGCGAGTTTCTCCCTCCGCTGCTGCTTGACAAGCTGCTTTCTTTCCTGTGAAATACTTAAGCGCCACGGTAGAGTAAATAAGTTCTTGAGAGCAGCAAACCTTTTTGGAGAGCTCTGTGCCAATCGCTGGAGCGGTGTCGTCACCCGAATTGCCGGATCCATCACCAGAGCTCGCATCACTCTCTTCAGTAGAGCTATCACTGTCGCCTTCGCCCTTGCTGAGATGGAGAGATTCCATTGCTTCCGGAGCTGAAGAAAGCTCCTGCTGTAGATTGGCGCTGTCTGGTTGCTCGATATTCCGCCCTGCTTTCTCCTTCATCTTCTCTCGCCTGCTGCCACGAACAAGTTTCACATTCGTTGGAATAACCGGAGCTGCTCCGGGTTTTTTTGCATGTTTTCCGCCCTTCTTGTGCTGGGTCTGCCGGTCCTTGGCCATGCCCTCGTCAGAGGATGCATCAGAAGCACCAAGAATCTCTGGCCCCTGATGGAAAATGAGATGGGCAAATGAAAAGAAGTCAAAATGGCGGACCTGTTTTGGACCCGTGAGAGTCGTGTTCATCCCAGTCAGGCTCTGATAATAAATCTACTACGAGCATGAGTCGTCAACAAGTAAAAGGGGAGCTAGCACGGCTTACCCCCTCTGTCTCGCCCTTTTTGGCTCTTTCATGATCCCTCTCCCAGTTCGCAACGCCTTCAAGGGAGCGAGGGATGTACGTCTGCTTGAAAACAGCTTCCCTAACCTGTTCTTGCCGCTCAGAAATGCACACCAATTGAGGAACGTGAAACTCCCACCTCGTCCTCGGCTGTCAAAGTTCGACCAGCAGCTTTCGCACAGGCCTGATTGCAACAGATAGTCCAGTCATTCACCGAATGTAAAGATAGATAGAGAGAGAGCGTGCGCAAGCAAAAGACAGAGGAAAACAGTCGCATACCTGGTCAAGAAACACGGGAATGTCGGAATCACGAAGGGTGATGTCGGTCACGAACTCAAAGAGCTCTCTGGTTGTCATCACGGGGACGCCAAGCTTGGAGAAAAACTGAAGCGAAAGTGCTCGCATGCCGAGTCTACTCTAGGAAAGCAAGATGATCCGCACGTTCATTATGTTCTCGCAGTCGAGCCTTAGGAAATCGAGAGCATGTGGATGATCGTGTTCGACTGATTGCGAGACATCAATAAAGAACAACTGCTCGGATGTGAGTCGTGAATATGTTCGATGAATATCGAGCCCCTGAACCTGAGAGCGATGGTAAAGGATGTTGTACTCGCTGAGGTCTCCATGTACGAGCTTGGCGCGTTGGAACATCACTCGCATCATCTCCACGCACTGGTATTTCGAAGCGTAAACTTGACGGCCACTGCACATGCGAGTGTCGATGAAACGAAAACAGACCTGCCGGTACAAAGGCTCCGCTTGCTCCTGCTGAATTGATGCATCCTTCAAGCGTGGAGCCGCCCTGGATTCTAAATTGTCGGTTTCACACAATTGAACCACAAGCTGGGCGTACCATCCATCTCGCCCGAGAAAAGTCATGACAAGCACATGACTTCTGAGCATCACCGGCTGTGGGCACAAAACGCCAGCCTAGCGGTTCCTGGAATGTAAGAGAAAATACTGAGTTCGAAACCTCGAGCGCGCCTGCTGCAGCCGAGCAAGGTTTTTCGTCTCTTTTTCAGCCCAGACCCGAACCTACGATAATGTCGTCAGTATAGAAACACGACAACCGTGTAAATGCACAGAACCATCTTGCGTGGATTGTGCTTGGAGTACCCTCGGCGAAAGCGGAAGTCCCCACTGACATACCTGTGCAATCTTGAGCATCAAGAGTTCAACAAAGAGCATTTAAAGCGAACTTGTCTCGGTCTTTAAAGACGAGAATCGAGGTCTTGTATATCTTTACAGCCAGCTCTCGCCCAGATGCGTCCACGGCGTGATAGACATTCGCCTGCATATGGGACAATCGCACGTAACATCTGTTAGACATTCACATCGTATGGCGTCTGTTACGCTCACCTCCTTTCCAGTGGAGACACAGCCATTGATCTCTTCGATGACATGCCTGTTCAGCATCTTGAAGAGGATCATGCGTGTCCTTGGATCAAGCACCTGAGCGCCGTGAGTGGCTGGCCTCGGACAAAGCGATACGTATGTTCTGCGGACTTGCTCTATAGTGGCGCGGTCCGACTTGTCTGCCACCCGCAGTCTGGAACTCAATTTGTGAGTCGTTCTGGCACCTGTTGCTACACTGCCCGCACCTTTGGTTTTCCTCCTTGCGGAAGGTCTCCTTGATAGTGGAATGCAGTGCGTGGGGAAGCGCGTCGAGATGGATTCGACTGTAGAAACGGTTCGCTGCGTTGGCGTCGGCAGCAATAGCCTTCTTGGCTGCCACGGCGCCTGCACTGCGGCTGGTGCCTGCCTGGGACTGGTGCGCGTTCGGGTGCGCGCTGTTCATGCGCTTTGCCAAATCTGCGCACTCAGCTCGTCAGCGCGCAGGTCGCGATCGGAACGTACGCAGGAAAAACGAGCAGGAGGCACGCCTTGCCCCGGCGTGGCAACGCTAAAGTCGTAGTCGAATTCATCAATATCGTTTTCATCGCTCTCATCTTCATCCTCCTCCTCGTCCACCTCCTCCTGCTGCCCCGGCGCCTCGCGTTCGCCCGCAGCCTGCTCGAAAGATCGAGGAGGATCGCCCTCGTCCTCGCTGCTTCCCCAGCCGCAGACGAGCTTGTAGTACTGAAGGCGCTCCTCTGCGGAAGCAGACTCGTCCGGCGGCTTCAGAAAAGGCTTTGGTTCGGGGAACGGTCTCGAGCGCGCCGCCTGTGCATCTCCTGCGACGCGGTCTGGAGACGGGGGTCTCTCCAGGCCGACCTCCTGCGGCTCGTGCTTTCCAGCATGCTCCATCTGCTTCGAAGCCGCTCGCTGGCGCTCAAGATCTCCTGATCTCGCTAGCGCTCAAGATTCCGGTCGCGCAAGCCGAGGCGGCGAGAGAGTATCAACAAGACAGTTACAGGCCGCTGATGCCGGATCGGCGTTGACGTCGCTTGCAGCGCGAGTCGAGCACAAGCGCGACGTCACGCGATGAGGCTCTTGGAGGCGCGCGGGGTGATAATCTCGCGTTCAGAACAGCTGCTAGCGCCAGCGCTGCTCGAGATCTACAGTCGTCTAAAGTTGGACGAAAGTTGGACGGAAGTACCAATTGGACGAAAGTTAGGCTTGCGGCTCGAGCCTAGCCAGCTGGCTAGCAAGCCGGCTAGGCTAGCGGACTTTGGCGGGCGGCTCGAGCCGTCGTTTTGGAATGGCGAGCCGGCGCGGGGAGCTCGAGACGCTAGCCGGCTTGCTAGCTGGCCAGGGGGGGCTAGCCTGGTTGGAGGGACGTCGACTGGCCGGGAGTCTATCAGAGCCGCCAGCTAGCCGGAGGGGCGCGGCAAGCCCCGTGGGCTATAGACCGGGCGCGGCCGGCGCCATGGGTAGCGGAGGGTGGGAGGAGCTCGAGCTTGAAAATGGGGGGAATTCGAAGGAGGCTAGCCGGGCAAGCCGGCTAGCTAGCGGCAAGCCGGCTTGCTAGCGGCTCGAGCCGAATTTCGGGCTGGCTAGGCTTGGCTCGAGCCGACCCGCGACCCCGCTAGCCGCAAGCCTAATGTTCAGTTCCGGTTACGATGTTCAGAAGGCGTTGTAATTATAATCGTAATTTTTTAAAGACGAGAATCGAGGTCTTGTATATCTTTAAGTTATATAATTACTTTTTTTGATGGCTCTAAGAGATTTTTTTGTGACGTCGGCGAGGCGGCGTTGATTTTTTAGGGTCTATAGCTAGATATCCTTTGACAAGCGACGCCAGGCCTAGGGTCAAGCTCGAGCCCGCCAGCTCCCCAGCCTCGCCGCTTGACAATTGCAACTACTAGGGAGCCGAGGGTCTAGGAGGCGAAAGGCGAAAGGCGGGGCTGGGCGGAGCTAAGGTTGGCTGGAATGGAGCTTTGGAACATTTTGGGAGACATACACACAAGACGATGAGGACGGGGGCGGCGGAGGCGAGAGGGCGGGGGCGCCCTCTCCCCCCCGGGGCCACGGGCGGAGCGGCGGGTTCTGGGACGAACCCCCGGCGGGCCGGGGGTACCAGTTAGAGTCAGTAATCATGGTAGGGTACCAGTAAAACTAGAGTCAGGGTACCCTTCCGCCGCCCTGCAGAATCGACCAGGGAGGGATCGCGCTTTCGCGCTTTCCCGGAGTCCCCGAGTGCGTGCCTTCGAAATTCGATTTCGATTTCAGGGCGCTTCAATTTCGATCTGACCCCCCTCCGCGCGTGCGCCGCATCGGCCCCGCAGGCTACCGACGGGTCCCGGCCCCGCCGGGCCTGCAGGAACTCCCACCGCCCAAGAACGACGATGCAATGCTGCACACGACACGCGCGCAGCCTAGGCTGTGCGGGGGTGGAGCGTTACTCCCCTTACGGGTCCCGGGGGGAACGGCCGGGCCCGCAACGGCAAGGGCCGCACCTTCCTACGTGTAACCCAGACAGGCGTAGTTCACAGCTAGCTAGCTAGCTCTGTCTACGCTGAACGCAGTTCCGGATCCGCAGTTCCGGTGGGCTGGGCCCGCTGCAACGGCACCGCAGTGTACATCCCACTTCAAAATTATCGGAAAATTCAGCGCATGGCGTTCAGCAGGGAGCGCTCTGAGAGCGGGGACGTTCCAGCTGATGCAGGAGAAGCGATCTGCATCTCAAGCTCCTTGATTCGTAATGCGAGCTGATCGCCCTCTCTCTGCAGAGTTCGTGACTGTGCAATCACAGAGGCTTTCTGTGCTCGCAGCTTGACTGAAATCGGGGGATCAGACAAAATCAGAAAAAGTTTGGTCAGTTTTTACTCACGATTCCGGATCTCCTCCTCCTTCAATCGAGCTTCGGTGGCCCTTTCCAAAACAGCTCCAGCGCGTTCACTCCTTGATTTTTCCAGCTCACCTTGTAGAACACGATTCTGTAGAAAAGCAGAATCACATGTCTGGAAAAATTTGTCCAAAAATGAAAACACCTCATCCTCGAGTCTGCGTGTTCGCAGCTCAAGAACCGCAAGTGAATCCCGCCATTTCTTGCCTTGCTCCTTGGATTCCTTCAGTTTGGATTGCAAATCCTCCATTTCTTTCGCAACAGCTTCCAGCTGGGCGGGCAGCTGTTGAGTCAAAACTTGAGCTTCTTGGGACGACTCTTTCAAACTCATTTCAGCCCTGCGCCTCTCCGCGATGTCGCCCATGAGCCGAGAGCTGCAGCAGCGTAAATGAAAAAGCGGATGATCATATCAATTGCATGCACCATGTCAGCTCCGCCTCTCGAAGCCGCTCGCGCGCTTCCCTCTCGCCATTCTGGTGGAAGTAAGCATGATTTCTTATCTCGATTACGAAAACACACCCTCATTTGGTCTGCCAGCTTTTGCACTTCTCCAAGACCGCAGCGAAGGTTGTTGCACTCGCGTTGGGCTTCTCTGCATTCTTGTATCTGTTCGTCAAAAAACATGGTTGAGGTGGGAAGAGGCGGTTTCAGTGCTCGTAGGGCACCTTTATGATCATGCGCTCTTCAAGTTCGACAACTTTCTCTGAGCATTTTTCATCGGAATCTTCAATTAGCAAGCATGGACCATCCAACGAGGAGTCTTACCCCTCATCCCGCGAAGACTTTCATTTTCGGACCGCAGAGTTGCCAGCTCGGACTCTGATTGTCTAAGGCGATTCAGTATAGCTTCGTGCCTCTCTCGTGTCTCAGCCACCTGTTCATGTGTCATTATGGAACGAAGCGTTTGGAGTGAACAGACCTCAGTATGGGCTACACCCATATCCCGTCGAAGTCCCTCCAAAGTTTCTTTTAGCGTGGAGATCTCAACCATCTTTAGCTTCATGTCCTCTTCAGCTAGCATCTGCGAAATCGCAGTGGATCAAGGACGGGCAAGGTGTTGAATGCAGAAATCACATCTACCACACGATTCGATGCTCTTTCAACTGCAGCTCTCAGCTCATCGTTCTCATTTCGAAGTACGCTCAGCGCATCACCCAGATTTTCGCAATCTGTGCACACGACTTCATCTTCTCAATGTGAATGACCATGTAAGTGCCGCACGAGCATTCAAATCAGCAACCCTGCGACTATATCATGGTTGAAAAAAAGAAGTGACACATGAAACACACCGTGCCACAAGCCCCTGGCGATCTTCTTCTGCAGTTTTTGCTTTTCTCGCCGCTTTGCTACGAGTGTTTTCATGAGCTTCTGCGCTTTGAGTGCGAAAATGCATCAGCACCTTGCAAGTGCAGACACGCGTTTTCGGAATGACGACGCTGGCGTAAGCAGGGAGTTCATCAAGCTTTCATCATGTTCACTGCTGCTGCTGTTACTGCTCGGGCTTGAAGGTTGTCCCCTCGAAACAACACATCCGAACTCTTCCTCGAGCTGCCTCACGAGTGCTTCATTCTTGAGATGTGCTTCCCTCTGCATAAGGGGTTGGCTTGGGCATAAGGGTTGTACGGGGCAGCGAACCAATTGGGCTAGCAGGAGCTCCTTTTCGCAATTGATTTTTTCGATGGCTCTAAGAGATTTTTCCAGCGCCCCGGCCTCGCCACCGGCCTTTTCACGGCTTTCCTTTAGCAGTTCCACCTTCGAAATAAAATCATGTACTTGCGCTGTGTGCGCCGTCCTAATCCCACGTACCGTGGCAATCAAATCTTGTACTTGCGCTGCCTGCGCCGCCTCCAAGCGGGCCACGGCCTGCGAGAGTGGCCGGTATAGAACCTCGAAAGCTATGCGGACGTCGAAGAGGCTTGTCGAGTCCCGCAGTACATCCGCGATAAGAAAGTCGCGCGCCTACGCAAACAGGAAGCTTAACGATCTACGGCACAACGATGCCGAGAAGCCGCACTTGATCGAATTCCGAGTACGAGGCGAACTTCGTCGAGCCGATCTGGTGCTCCTGCCAGAGCTTCCAGCATTGCTCTTCCACCTCTCGAGCGTCTGAACTGCGTAAATTCCCCGGGGCCAGAGCTAGACGTAGCAAGCGGCCCACGTCGCGCACCGCGCTGCGTGAGACACAGCAGGGCCATCCGCCGCAACGCGCCTGGCTCTGACACAATGCGATTCGAATGTGACGGCCGGCGTTTAACTCCTCCCGCTCCTGCTCCTGCTCGAATCGAATCTCTCACCCCAAACAGCAGTTTTTAGGGTACAGCCACTCCGAGGAAGGCTCGCGTCAACCTGCGCTTAATTCGAAGTCCTTTAGCTCAATTTCGTAAACACGTGGAGCTAGTTGCCCCGCGGCCGGCGCGTTCCAGCAAGCCGGCGTTCCAGCATAACCCGTGGAGAAACGCTCGGCGCCTCGTCCGCTCCGCGGCGCCGGCTTTCGAGTATCATGGAGCCGATTAGCATCCCAGACAGCGAGATGGTGGTGGGTAGCATCCCAGACAGCGATGATGGCGAGATGGCCAGCTAACATGCAACGCAGCGGGCGATGTTGCTCGAGCAGATCGAAAAATCGAAGATCGAAGCAAGCGGTTCGAATGCTCGGTCCCGGGCCTCCGCCCTCGTGCTGCAGGGCCAGGTCCGCACCTGCGCATACTCCTTCCGCTTTTCCGATTACGATTCGGTGGCGCCACCAGTGCTTGCTAGAGCTCTCGATGCTGGAGGAGGGATCAGAACGGATTTTGGCGGCCATTTCCGCGCTGGAACAAGCGGCCGGAGACGATATTGACAATGCCCTCCGCTTATCTGCACGCTCCACGCTGGTATTCTCGAACGCCTGCTACGCGATCCGTCACGGCGGAGGCTGATTGTGTTTTTTTCTATTAGGCGGCGGCGATCAATGCACTCGGATTTCGTGAACCCGAGCGTAGCGACGCCTTGCGGCACTTCAAGCGATCGAAAGAGATTATTGAAGAACTTCTGGAAGAATATCCCGACAACCCCGACCTCAAGGTTTCTCAGCAAAATTTCGAGCGTTCCCCCAGGTGCCGTATGCAATCCAGCATTCGAGTCTCAGGCTGAACTTCACATTTTCGTCAAGTGCATGGGACCAACTTAGGACACCGAGTCGAATCAGCGTGCGACAGCTTTCGCCTGTACATTCTCCACAGCGAAGCCCCTCCCCCCCTCCGATCCCTGTTCCTGACTACTCCGGTATGATCCCGCCTTCATTGTTACTTTGCCACAGGAAGGAGGTCTAATGCCGTCATTGGTCACAGCATACAACGTGCCAGAGCAAAGCGATCGTTCATCGCAGACAGATCCCCCCCCAAAGCCCCCAGCTCGAGTGCAATGTTCGGCCCAAACGGATCCTCCAGCAAAGCCCCCAGCTCGAGTGCAATGTTCGGCCCAAACAGAGCCAGAGAAACGTGCAGATGCCTCAGTCCAGACAGATCCGACTCCAGCACCTGCAGGGTCTACCACGAAGCCGATGCCCCATGGCCAACCAGCAGCTCCAGTCGCATCTCCGGGGCCTTCAAGCTCGAAGGGAAAGTCAACAAATTCTGTTAACGTCTAGTGCGTTATGCTAAACCAGTGCCCGATTTCCTCATGCCCTTTGTAACACCTTTTCGCAGCTCTGGGCCTGGTCTGCAGGTCTCCCTGAGCCCCACAGTATTCATGGCAGTCGTTATGGCGTGCATTGCGGTGTTTATCTCGGGTTTCGTATCAGGGCGACGTGGCTGCCCGCCCACGTTCCCACCTATGTAAATGAAAGTACTCTGCTTCATAGGGTAAACTCCGGCCGCCCGTGCATAGGGTGAACTCCGGTCGACCTTTCTCCGCGGCCGGCCACTTGTGCACTGGCATGCACTGCCATACACTGAAAGATTTTGGAAGTCTACGTATATACGCTCTAGCGCTAGCTGATCATGAATATGGCAGGGGGATAGTAAAATATTTTAAAGAGTGGAGGCAAAATACATATAAGTTTATTTTACAAGTTGAATTTCACCAGGCCGATAGCGAAAACGTCTTAGGACGTCTTAGCTTTGATCTGCGATTACGGACAAGAAGAAATTTTGGGTACCCCATTTCGACCCGAGCGGCACTTCGGCAGCGTTGGTCCGGCGCCGGCAGCAGCAGTTGCAAAGCTACGGTGTGATTGACTCGCACGAATCCTCTGTTGCTGGCGGAGCGGCGCGCTCATGGACACCGTACACTCCGCTTTGGAGGCAATTGAGAGAAAGTTCAACGATGCCATCGATGAGGTAGACCGCGCCGCGGCTTGGCGACGTTGTGACTTCTCTTGTGCGGCGCTTGATTTGTGACGTGCGGCGCTACAGGTCTCGCAGGCTGTGCGTGGTTTCGATCTGGACGACGTTAATCCGTCGAACATCTTCAAGCGCTACATCACGCTTCCGACGGAGGACCACGGCGAGAACACAGTGCGCACCCCAGCAACTTCCTCGTCCGGATCCAAACGTCTTTCCTCGCGCTGCGCTGCATTCTGAGCCCTTTCTCTTGCCGCCCGCCAGGATTTCTCTCGTCTGGTAGTCATTGCCGACCGTGCCGAGGGTGGGGGCGCCAGCAGCAGTTCACCATCAGCCTCGCCGCGTCCCAGCCGAAGCCGAGCCGGTGCTTAGACCTTCGCCCCCTTCTACCTTCGCTTTCTTACGCGCTTCCGCAGTACCGCACAGTGCGCCGGACAACGACGATGCAGATGTGGTGGCGGGTCCGTCGTCGGACGTCGTAATGAACGGCTCGAGCGCGCCAATGCGAGTCGCGTACCGCAATTACATCGAGGATTCTCCAAACGTCGTGGTGACCGATCGAGGACAATCCATGTTTCGCTGGAAAGAGTCGGTGGGAGGCGACAAAGACATGTCCTTTTTTGTGACAAGGTACTTACAAAGCGCTGATCGAGTGGAAGCTTGTGAAGTTGAATTCTCTCAGGACGCCGCCTAAGGGAGTCCGGATCCAGTGTCACGTTCGCTGCATGACATCTGGCCTGGCCAATCTGCTCCCCGAATACCACTTATTCAGCGAAGACAATTCATTCATGCTAGCAGCACAAAAGGAATTAAGCATCATTGGGTCCTCGTTCGAGATTGCGACTGATGTGGAACCGCGGTTCGAGCAGAGCATTGTCGCTTCTCTGAAGTGTGTTTGCAGCCCTGGCTTACCGTCGTCTGTGTGTGCCTGACTCGGTGCCTGCTGTCAGATCGAATTTCATGAAGTCGGAGCATACCATTGTCGACGAGACCTCGGGGGCAGCAGCAGTTGAGCTTGGAGCCGTGGTTCATGTGCGCTGTTTTCTTTTTCTTTATGTGTCCATCAAATGTGAGAGTCATTCAAAACAGGAGGACCATCTCTGGTCAGAGATCAAAGAGATGCTCAAGGGTATTCCTGATGAGGACATACCATATGGCCGAACCACGACAGTCCTTATTCCTCCCTTCGACAATGATGGCACTGCGATCCGGCGGCGAGGTGCTCCAGAGCTGCTGGAGCTGTACGAGGCTGAAGATTTTTCTTCTGTTGTCCGGCTTGTGTCCAAGAAGCCTGTCTGGGACCCGGAGAGCAAGTCTTTCACGTTGAGCTTCCAGGGGCGGGCTACGCTTTCATCAACGACCAACTTCCAGATCATCGACCCTAAGAGCCGTCAGTCTTCTATCTTTGGTTCTGTCTGTGTGCAATCATCATCCTTGACTTGTTTGCCTCAGAAAACAACATCCTCCTCGCTTTTGGCAGAGTAGAGGAGAATGTGTGGACTCTCGATTACTGCTATCCTTTCACCGCCTTGCAAGCATTTGGCGTAGCCCTCTCTGTGCTCGTTTGAGCGAGCCTTTTCTGTACTTCATAGTTTTCACCTCCAAACCGATCAAACCTCTTTCATTGTCCGATCGCGTGATGCCGCACTCTCTCTGTGAGGGCACATGTAGCGAGTACTTATTTGCGTATACTAATGTTCATGGGAGGCGCACGCATCACTTCGATTCGTTCCATCCAGCTAACCAAGCCACTGGAGTGCTTGGGCTTGTGAAACCTCTTAGAATTGTATGCAGAGAAACTATCTAATGCATCGGATAAGTAAGGCTATTTACAATGCTAAGACTTAATGGGCGGCAGAGAGGATGAGCGGAAGGACTCTGGGACAGAGAGGGTAGGCGATGAGGTCTTCTTGATAATGGCCTCGATAAGCGGCTGGTTCAGCTTCCTCTCTGTGTCGGTCATCATACGTCCTTCGTTCATCTTCCTCCTCCGTTGCTCCCTGCTGAGTGTGACTATCGCAAAGGATTAAACAGAAGAAACGTGACACGCACGCAATTTGATCCATGATAGCCTGCTGATGCTTCCTAGCAGCAAGGCGGCGCTCCTCCGCCATCTTCCGTTCCCGTGATTCGGCCACTTCGTACTCATGCTTGAAGATCTCTGCTTGATGAATTTCAATCTTCGACTCCTCGGTTGTCCGGGCATGCTTCTCTTCCAGCTGCTTCTTGAGCGTTTCGAGCGTTTGCAAGTTGCTCTCCCGCAACCGCCGCTGCCTGGCCGCTTCCTCCTCTGCTGCTGCCCGATCATGTTCCTCTTGAACCTTCCGTGCACGTTCCTCATCCATCCGAGCCTTCTCCTCCTGACTCTGGAATGTAAGCATCGCTATGCGCTCGATGCCTTGCATTTTCTTTTTAAGCTCCTCCAGGTCTGCCAGGCGTTGCCGCTCCTGATGCAGCAGAGTCAGCTAGAGAAGAAGAAACCCCCAAACCTCACGACACACTTTTTTGACCTCGGTCTCCTCATACTTGCGCATGAACATCTTGTCCATCTCCCGCTCCTCCTCGAGTATTTTCGTCCGAAGCATCTTCGCCTGTCAGCGAGTTAGAGAGACCTAAATGCGAAACAATGTGCGAATCACAATAGGCAGACCTTCTCGTTCTCGGCCTTGAGCCGATCCATCTGCTTGGCGAGCTCACGCTTCTGACGCGCCTGCATGTCTTTGTCCAGCTTCATCTGCTCCTGGTAGTCGCGGATCATTCGTTCCTCGTCCTGGATACGATCTTGGAGCTCGCGCTTGCGGCGGGCCTCGACATCCCGCATCTGCCTCTCCCGCTCTTCGCGCTCATGAAAGTGCTTCAGCCGCAGCTCCTCCTGCAGAAACGTTAAGGGTCGGGCGCTGTGAGGGGGCACGACTATGGGGCTACC
>QPMI01000230.1:0-142027 GCA_004431415.1 Cyanophora paradoxa | reverse complement strand
CTCTCTGTAGGCGCCCTTGTCCTGAGGGGGGTTATAGTAGCTCTGCTCTGCTTCGGCTCTCTAGGCAGGTGTAGGCAGTGCTTCTAGGCAGGTATAGGCCCCTTTCTCCAGTACAATAGCTCCACCCGGTCCGATGTCCGAAAGGCTTGTTCCCGTAGGCTCATCTCTCGACTTGACACAGATGGACACTGCAGTCATATCCCTAGCCATTTGTCTTGGTGTGTGCGAATTCATTTGTATAGGAGGCAGCTCAGACCTGGGGGTACCCCTACGTTACAGGTTGACGTCGACCCTGATTGGCCAAGGAGGGTTCGCATTTCAACGAGCTCGAGGACAGCTCAGCATTTGCACTCCGTCAGCTCAGCAGCAGCAGCAGCGGGAGAGCTACCAACATGGCTGCGCTGCGGGCGCTTCTCGTCGCCCTAGTCCTCACTGCGGCCTCAGCAGCCATCACGAATAACGGAGGCGCCTCGCCCGGCGACTACGTCGCGTCTTCGACCGCGACATCTCTCATAGTCAATATCACTGTTGTCAACACAACGACGAATGACGACATCGCCGTTTGGTTCGTCCTAGGCTAATCCGCGAGAATCTCGCCGCGGCCGGCCGGCGAAGTTAGACATGTACAGTAAGCCGGCCGCCGGGCGAGGCATTCGCCGTTAGAAGGACCTTTAGTGAAGCCGCGCTATGGTGACCGAAGCCGCTTAGTGAAGTTAGCTGACGTCACGCCCCCAGGACGATTACAGCGCCGAAAGGGGAGCGCGTGCAGCTAACATTCAACTCATTTGTCGAATCGAGTACAGGCTATTTAATGCGGGTATGATGCCCGCACTGAAGCAAGCCGGTACGCCCGCACTGAAATGAGTGCGCGCGGCAGGTGATCGACCTCGGCGCCTCGCCCCCGGCTCTTCTGGCGCCCTGGATCGACTCGACCCCGAAAACGTACACGACCTCGTCCGACACGCTGCTTCTGCTTGCGTCCACACCTGGCAGCGATCCCTTCTCGCCTTTCCCGGTCGAGTTCAACGCGACGTACAAGAGCGTCCCCTCAACTGGTGCAATCTGACGCTATCCTGAACGAAGTCTACAAACACGAACGCCCGCGCACCGCAGTGGCCGCCAGCAATGCCACGGAGCTCGTGTCTGGCAGCTACCCTGTGAAGTTCAACTCCTCTGTGGTCACGGTCTCGCCCGGCGTGCAGGCGCCGCTCAACCTCCCCGCTCAATATGACGCCGACTGGCTTCGCATCTGGTCCGTCGACTCCGTCCCATTGTGAGCGAACGAAGTTGGAGCATCTGTAACGCGCGCGAGAAAACAGGCACGTGAAGGTGGATCCGTCTACGGCCTGCATCGCCGGGAGCCGGCTCTCCCTCGCCATCTCCGGTCTAGGGCTTGATGAGAACAAGGACAGAATTTGGGTAAGCTGTTCATTCATTGATGCGTTTTTCAAAACTTCGGATGTGAGGGCGTGCGCAGGTCTACGAGTTCAACGCAGCGGCTCGCCTTGCGCAGAGCTCATCGGTCTCCAAGCTTGCCGTGCTAACCAACAACGCGACCGGCACGTACAATACGACCTCCGGCAGCGAGATGCTCGTCGTCTTCGCCTCCAGCAGTGACACCAGCGGCACCGGCATGAACGCGACTGCCACTGTTTGTGCGCCGGCGCTCTCTCGCCGCCTCGCCCGTCTCTGACTTCTTGTCGCGCAGCCACCTGCGCCGTAACTCCCTCCCCGTCGCCGTCCCCGTCCCCGTCCCCGTCCCCTTCCCCTTCCCCTTCCCCCAGGTTCGAGCCTTGCCTCCACACGCCGTCACCTATCGCCCAACCCGCCCCCTCTCCCCCTCTCGCCGCCTCAAGGCTCACCTGCGGCGCAGCTCGACGCCGTCCCCCTCCCCTACCCCGAGGTCTGCCCCCCCGCGCAGCTCCGGGGCCCCTCTCTCTCCCTGCCCCTCTTGACGTTCGCCGTCGCAGCGAGACGCCCACGCCCTCGCCCACGCCCTCTTCCTCGCCTACGCCCTCCGCCGTGCCGACGCCCACCCCGACGCCCCTCCCCGCCCTGGTCCGCTCCGGACCCCGTCCCGCTCTCCAGGCAGCCTTGTCCGACGCCCGCACAGGCTGTTTTCGCGGACCCGTCCAAGCCCATCACCATCGGCGGCACCGTGGTGCGGGCGGGACGGGATCGCCGCGCGGGGCTGCAACGCTCTGCTGACGCCCCCCGCAGTTCAACGTGTCGTCCTTCACGGAGATCGATGTGCTTCCCGCCCGGCCGCTCCGAGGCGCGCGGCGTGACGTGCGCGAGCGCAGGATCCCTCGAACCCGGGGCAGAAGGTCTACGCCCTCGAGGTGAAGGAGGTCCTTTCGGGCGGGCTGGTGCGCGGCAATCCTCACGGCGGCCCCGCACGGCCGCACGCAGCCGCCGACCCCACGGGGCACCCTCGCAGAACGGGACGACTCCCCTGACCCTCAAGGTCACGGGCCTGTTGACTGTGCGCTTCCTTCTCGCTGAGTGATCACAACCGCTCGTCTCACCGCTCTTCTCACTCACCGCTCGTCCGCAGGAGACCCAGAGGGTCATGGTGTTTGTCGCAGACAACGCCGGCACCAAGTTGCCCGCCACCGGCGTCACGCTCGTGAAGGTCGGCAACGATGTCGAGCTCCGCTTCAGTGCGCAGACCTTCCCCCCCCCCCCCCCCCCCCCCCCCCCCACCACCACCACCACCACCACCACCACCACCACCACACACACACACACCAACGACGCGCTGCAGCGCCGCCCGTGCTGCCGCGCCGCCACCTTCTTTTCCTCCCCAACACCCCGGTATGCGCCTCGGGCCTGCAAGGCGCCTGTGCTGATCGCCACGCGCTCAACAGTACAACCTTCGCCTCGAGCCCGAAGGCTTCGCCGCGATCATCTTGCGCAACGTGAGCGCGCGCGACGTCGGACCCCTCCAGCGGCCGCCCCGCCGGCCGCCCGGTCTCACCGTCGCCCCCCGCGCACGCAGGCCTTCAGGTTCAGCCCCGTGACGAACAACGTCGTCCCCGACAAGACCTACTGGGTCTCCGCCTCCGCCCCCGCCCCCGCCGTGCGCGCCCCCGCCCCGCCCCGCCGCCCGCCCGGCCGCCCGCGCCGGGCTGAGTCAGCTTTGCCGTAGGGCCTCCTCGGCCTCCTGCTCAGCGCCGCGGCGGCCGCGCTCCTCGCCGCGCTCTAGGCGATCGCGTTCGGCGTCGACCGCATTATTATAGTAATAAATTGCTGCTGGAGATTTCTATTTCGATTTCGTTTAAGTGTTTGCTTTCGCTTTCGTTCTTCGATTCTATGGCCATAAAGTTAGGTAATAATGCAGTCAGTGCAGATTGCAATGTTATCAAAAATCATAGTGCATGTAATAAATCAGTACAGTGCAGTGCATGTAATAAATCGAACAGCGTTTCTTTTGAATTCGGCGACATACTACCCTGGACTCTCGATCAGACGACGCTCCCCGCCCCTCGGACCTCGGACCCCGGCGCTCCCCGCTTGGATCGGAACCTTATGCGTCTCTGACATATGCATATCTACCTATAGCTGATACAAGTTTGGGGAGCGGGGGGTACGGAAAATTTGCGGTAGCGCGACGATTACGGCAGCGCGGCGGGCCAGGCTTCCCACCCGTGGGTGCCTGATAACGCCGCGTGTCAAGCTGCTCGGAAAGTCGCGCGCCAGCTCCACCCGACCCCCGTGGACCGACAACGCTAGTTAGGCCAGCCGGGCGCAGCCCACCAGGCGACACGAGCACATCACCGTCCAGTACAACCGCCGAAGCCGGCAGCCCGCCCCCGGAGCGTCGTGGAGCCCCGCCGTCATCACCGAGCCACTTTTTGAATGTCGAGGACCTCGCCGGCACCCCGCGCGGGAAGTACAGATAGCACGCTGCCGCTCCCGGTATAATACTGCAGTTCTAGAACGCGCAAACGGCGCCGGTCGGCCGCCTAGACCTCGCCCGGATTCCCGCCATTGCCGTGCATGCGCCACGGCCCGTCCCGGCCACTTACACGCCACCCGCCGCATAGCCGATATCCGATGACCACCAGCTCTCTAAACTGACGCTCCCGCCGTCGCGCGCCGCCGCCGCTGCCCCTCGAACGCCGCCGCCATGCTACAGGCGCCGCGCGCGCCGCCCCATCCTTACAGCACGTGCTCGCGCGCCTGCAGATCTCGACCAGCTCGCCGCGCGACGGGGCCGTCGGCGCCGTCCGATGTACGACTGCGCAAGGACTGCTGGGTGCGCCCACGTCCTACTCCCTAGCGCCCCGCGCCGGTTCCTCCCCCGCCCAGAGCCCAGGCCCCGCGGGCCCACGCCCCCGCCCCCTCTCCCCCGGCCTGGGCCCAAAGGGCGCCCACCCGGACTCCTCCTCCCCGAGGTCGGTACAGGAACGTGTACGCTCGGGCGCCCCCACCCCGTCCGCAGTCCGAGCCAGACGAGGCTCGCCCGGACCCGGCTTCCACGCCGGCCTCCGCCTCCGGCTCCAGCGCCCCACCCCCACCCTCCGGCTCCAGCGCCCCGCCTCCGCCTCCGGCTCCAGCGCCCCGCCCCCGCCCCCCGGCTCCAGCACCCCACCCCGCCCCCGGCTCCAGCGCCCCGCCCCGCCCCCGGCTCCAGCGCCCCACCCCCGCCCCCAGCTCAAGCGCCCCGCCCCGGCCGCCCTCCAGCGCCCCGCCCCGGCCGCCCTCCAACACCCCACCCCCGCCCTCCGGCTCAAGCGCCCCGCCCCGCCTCCGGCTCCAGCGCCCCGCCCCCGCCTCCGGCTCCAGCGCCCCGCCCCGCCCCCGGCTCCAGCGCCCCACCCCCGCCTCCGGCTCCAGCGCCCCGCCCCGCCCTCCGGCTCCAGCGCCCGCCCCCGACTCCGGCTCCAGCGCCCCGCCCCCGCCCCCGGCTCCAGCGCCCGCCCCCGCCCCCGGCTCCAGCGCCCCACCCCCGCCTCCGGCCCCAGCGCCCCGCCCCCGCCCTCCGGCTCCAGCGCCCCGCCCCCGCCCTCCGGCTCCAGCGCCCCGCCCCCGCCTCCGGCTCCGGCGCCCCGCCCCTTCCCCCGGAAGTGCCCTCCCCCCCTCCCCCCTCCCCCCCACAGGGCCACGGACGACAGCACCCTTAGGACCTCCCCGCTCCAGCTCAACACGTTGCTAGCTAAGTTGTGGTAGCATGGTAGCAGAGCCTTAGAGCAAGATAAGGTGCCCCCCCAGTTCGACGAAGCCGACGGGGCGGCTGTTGTTGTCATTTTAATACGACCATTGCCCGGTTGGGCTTTTGCAAAAAAAAAAATCTACCTATAGCTAGCCGAGGCCGACGTGGGCGGTCCGCCCGCGCGGTCACGGGGCGGCAAGGGCGGGCGGGGGCTTGCTGGGGCTCTGCCCCACCCGGAAGACGGCGACGCGGGCGGCGCGCGAGGGCGTGCCGGGCCCCGGCGAGGCGCACGGCCGCGCCCGCAGCGGCGAGGCGTCCGGCGAGCCGCAGGGCCGGCGGGGGCTGCGGCGGCGGCGCGGGGGCGGGGGCTCGGGCGGGGGAGGCGGCGCGGGAGGCGGTGCGGGAGGGCGGGGCGGAGGGGGGTTGGAGGGGCCCCGGTAGCGCGTCGCCTGCTGGAGGCGCACGAGCGTCTGCAGCGCCGCCGCCGCCGCGGGCTCGCCCGTATGATCGCCTCCGCGTCCGCCGAGAGGACCCCCAGCGAGCCCACCGCAGGGCCGGCCCCGCCGCCGGAGCAGCCGCCGCCGCCGCGCCGAGGGCCTGCGCGTGCAATGCGGAGGCCGGCGCGCGGGGCAGCGGAGCGGGCTCCGAGGAGGACGAGGAGGAGGAGGAGGAGGAGTGGGGGTTGGAGCCGGCCGGCAGCGGCGCCGGGACGGCACCGGCGCCGGAGCCCGGCGCGGAGAGGGGCGGGGGGAAGGAGCGGGGGAGGGGTGGGACGGGGCCGGCGGGCAGCAGGGCGGCGGGGCTCGAGCGGGCGAGCAAGCGGTCCAGCTGCCGCTTGAGCGTGTCCTGCGCCGGGGCGGGCGGGCGGGCGGGCGGCGGTCAGAGGCGCGAGAGGTGCAAGGGAGGCTCTCCAGGATTATCCCTCGGCCTAGAGTACAAACCCCCGGCCGCGCGGACCTTTTCGTCGAGGCAGGCGTTGAGCTCCTTGGCGAGGCGGCGCATGTCGCCGGTCATGGCGGCGACGGCCTCCCTGCTGCGGGCCTCGGCGCGGGCCTCGGCGGTGAGGGCGGAGCGCAGCTCGGCGGCCGCCTCGGCGCGCTCGCGCTGGAGGGCCTCCACGGCGGCCCGCGCCCGCGCCACCTCCTCCTCCAGGTCCTCCACCCGCCGCGCCAGCCGCGCCGCCACCGCCGCGCTGCTGCTGCTCGAGGCCGAGGCGGGGGCGGGCGCGGGGGCCTCGCCCCGGCCCGGGCTCGTCTGCAGCTCCTTGTCGGCCCTGCTGGGGGCGGCGGAGAAGGAGAGGCGGCGCGGGCTCGGGCTCGGGGCCGCCTGCAGCGACGAGGCGCCGCCCGAGAGGCGCGAGACGCCCTGCGCCATCTGCGCGGAGAGGCGGCTCAGCGGGGGCGCCTGCTCGGGCGGGAGGCGGCCGGCGGGGGCTGCTCGCACGGCGCGCTCGAGCTCGGCGGCGCGGGCCTTGAGCGCCGCGTTCTCCCGCTGCAGCTCCCGCACCTGCCGCGAGGCGCGCGGGTTCGGCGCCCAGGAGAAGAGAGGAAAGCGGGAGGGAAGGAAGGAGGGACCTTCGCCACCTCGCGCTCCGCCTCGTTCGCCACCTGAGGGCGGGCGCAGGTGAGAGGCCGGCCGGCCGGGCGCGCTGGCGGCGCATGGCGGGCGGGGCGGGCCTGGACGATCTCGCGGGAGAGGGCGCGCATCTCGGCGCGCTCGCGCTCCAGCGCCGCCCGCCACTCCGCCTTCTGCCCCCGCTCCCCCTCCAGCTGCCGCCTCCGACGGTAAGGGAGGAAAAAGGAGTGGAGCTGGCTATGGGGCGGGCCTCGCGGAGGGCGGCGGCGAGGGCGTCGGAGAGCTGCGCCGCCTCCGCCAGCAGCCCTGCCGCCCCGCCCCGTCGCCTTCACCGTAGGCGCCCCGGCGCGCCAGCCCCGGGGGGCCCGCACCGTCGCGCCGCGACTGCATGTCGTCCTTCACGTTCAGCGCCATCTGAAGCTGCGCGCGGCGGGCGCTCAGCGCGGGCGGCTCGTGCGGGCCGGAGAGGGGGCGGGTGGGCGCGCCTCCTGGCGGAGGTGGTCCCGCTCCCGCGCCAGCCGCTCCGCCCGCTCCTCCGCCGCCTCCTGCCCCCGCCGGCGCAGTCAGCCGCAGGCCGGGGAAGAGGCACAGGCGGGGCCTGCCTTGGCGCGGATCGCCAAGTCGAGCTCGCGCCCCCGCTGCGGGGCGGGGCGTCAAGCACGGCGGGGCCGCTTCGGATCAGCGGGGCGGGGGCGGGGGCGGACCTCGTCGAGCTCGCGCCGGCTTGCCCCGAGTCGCTCCCGCGCCTCTTCCGCCTGCACGCCCCGCCCCGGACCCGGCTCGAGCCCCGCCTCTGGAGTCTCGCGGAGAGGGGCCGCGCCGCACCTCCAAAAGGGAGGCGACGACGACGTTGGCGGCCGCGACGGGCTCCGGCGGCGGCGACGCCCGCAGCTGCGCCCCCGCACATGAGGCCGCGGCGCAGGGACGGGAGCGGGCGGCGCGGACCTCGCCGTTGCCGTTCAGGTGGTAGGACGCGAGGGCGTGGGCGTGGGCGTGGCCGTGGCCGCCGGCGTGCGTGCCGCAGGCGGCGTGCTGGGGCTCCTCGGCCTGGGCCCCCTCCTCGAGGAGGAAGGCCGAGGGGGGTGTCGTCACCCCCTGCGCCCCCCGCCGCGCGATCGCCTCCTGCGCGGCCCCGCCCCCTCAGCCCGGGGTCGCGTGACGAAGCGAAGCCCGGCCTGCCTTGGCGCGGCGCTTGGCCTCGTCCATCGTCGCCGCCACCGCCTCCGCCTCCCGCGCCTCCCGCTCCTGGCCCGCCCCGACGCCCCTCGGCGGAGGGCCGCGCGGCGCGTGCACGCGTCTGTGAGGGGCAGGGCGCACGCGGGCGCTGCTGCCGCCGCTGGCGCTGCGGGCGCCGCGGGCGGAGGCGAGGCGGTCGGAGACCTCGGCGGCCGCCTCCTCCACCTCCTCCGCCGTTATGCTCCGCTCCGAGTGCTGCCCGCCGGAGCCGCTCGGGCGGGTGCGGCGCGCCGCACCGGGTACGGCGCGGCGAACCTTGTTGAGGAGGTAGAAGCCCGAGTCCTCGAAGATGGGGGGCAGCCGGTTGCTCACGGGCACGCCCCGCCTGCCCCGGCGCGGCGTCGGCCCCGGCGAGCGTGGCGGGGGCGGGGGCGGGGCGCGCGCACTTGATGAGCTCGCCCTCGGAGACGCTGCACGCGAATGCCCACCTGCGACACGGGAGGGGGAGGATCGGCCCCCGACGGACCGCGGACCGCGCCCAGCCGCGCCCGCCCGGCGCGCACCGCTTGCCCTGGCAGGCGAGGACGGTCTGTACGTTGCGATAGAGGGCCACGGTCGCCTTCTCCCGCTTCTTGAGGGCCCGCAGCTTGAACGCCCCCGCCGACTGCACCGCCTTCAGGAAGCCTGCCACGCCCCCAAGCTCAGCGGCTGGGGCGGGGAGCGGAAGATCAAAGGCCCCAGGCGCGCCCTCGATGAAGGAGCCGCCGTTGTTGGCGTCGCTGGAGGCGCGGAGCTCGCGGAACTGGTCGAGGAGGCGCGCCAGGTCCTCCCGCCACTGGTTCGGGCTCGCGTGCCACGCCATCTCCTTCGCCGCCCCCGCCAGCTGCGCCGCGTCAGCCGCGTCGAGCGGCGCCGGGCGGGGCGGCGGCGCGCCTCGTCGAGCTCCTCGTTCTGCTCGCGGTCGAGGCGGTCGATCTCCTGCCCCACGAAGTCGCTCTGGTACCGCATCTCGTTCCGCACGGTCGCCGGCTCCGTGTAGATCCCCTCGTATCCCTCCGACCCCGCATCCCGCCGCGGCGTGTCCTCCTCCCCCAGGTCTGGCGAGGGAGCGAGTCGGCCGCCGGCGGCGCTCGCGCGGCGGCTGGGCGTCGTTTGCAGCGCACCGATGCCGGAAATCTTAGCCAGAAGCTTGAATCGCCGGTCCGAGGACTCCATCTTGAGGGCAACGTCCTGGCGCAGCCGGCGGAGCGAGAGGATCGCCTTCTCGCGCGCCACGACGCGCAGCAGCCGTATCGCCAAATCGACCTCATCGTGCTGCAGCTTGCGGTGAGCCTCCAGCGACGAGCGGGCCTGCGCTGCACGCTCGGCGACGGGCGCACCAAGTGAAAGAACCACGCCAGGCCCTCCTGGTCCTCCGGGTCAAAGGAGTCCAAGTCAGTTCTCCTCCAGGCTCCCGCCATCCTTAGCTAGCGTGCAGCAGCGCGGGTCGGCACTGGCTAAGCCCGCCGATGAGGTGGACAAGTTTCAAATCGCCCGCACGTCGTGGCGATGCATCCGCCGTGTGCCCGAAGCTAACGCGTTCTACGCTGCTGCCCCTGCGGCGGCTGCTAGGGCAGCTAGGGCAGCGCTGCTGCCTGGAAACACGGTGTACCCGGTACTACCTGGCGCGGGTACACGAAAGCCCAAGCCGAAACTGGCGGGCTAGCCAGCTACGGGCCCAGCGAGCGTCGCGTCGGACAGGGATGCGCGGGCGAGGCCCGCTGCAGGCCCTCGCCCTGCTTGCGCTACTGGCCGCGGTGTCGGGCATCGCTCCGCCCGGCGCTCGGTCCCTGCGCTTTCCAGCCAGCGGCAGCAGTAGCAGCAGCAGCGATGGATCAGAGCCGCCGTGGAAAGGTCCCTGGGCTTGGCTCGACGAGTGCCCGAGGCCCTTGCCGAGCTCGAGCGAGCCCGGCTCCTGTAGAGTAGGCGCCAGCGCAGGGGCTACGGAGGAGATCGAACTAGATATTTCGCCTCTGACGCAAGGAGCCGATGGCTCCGCGCTTGCTGCTGGCGAGGTGAGAAACGCTCGATGACCGCGCGTCACGTTCTCAGGGGCGGCGGGAGCGTGATCGGGACGCGTGCAGTGGTTCGCGGGGAGCGGCGGTGCGGGCGGGAAGTACACGCTCCGCGCCTGGCTCCTCGCGGCCGATGGGGCGGTCCTGGAGGAGCGGAGCGCGTCGGCGGAGGTGGATGGCGGCGCCCCCGCGCGCCTCGCCCACGTCGTCTTCCAAACGCGCGCCGCCCCTCAAATCCCCTCTCTTCTCCCGCCGCTGAGCGCCGCGCAGGCCGCCCGCCCGCGCGGCGAGGCTGCGGCTCCAGCACGGGAGCGAGCCCCGTGAGGCGTCCGGCTGGGGGCCCGTCGCCGGCGGCGCCTTCCTCTCCGTCCACCCCACCGGTTAGCCCGCCGCGGCCCCGTGTGCGCCGCCGCTGACTGCGCCGCGCCGCGCCGCAGCGTCAGCCGCGCGCTCCGCCGCCGCGGCCCTGCGGAGGCAGGCGGCGCGCGCGGCCCGCGGGGCGCCGGCCCGGCGGCGCTGGCTGGCGGCGTCGAACGGGACGACCCCCACGCCCTCCCCACCCCCTGAACGGCAGCACCCCGACGCCGTCGCCCTCGCCCTCGCCCTCGCCCTCCCGGGGGCCCTCGCCGACGCCCACGCCGCGCCCGTTCGTGCTGAACTGCTCGGCGATCGTCAACGGGACGAACGCGACGCACCCGAACTGCACGGCGCCCACGCGCCGGCCCTCGCCCACGCCCACCGCCACGCCGGCCCCCGCCCGCCCCTCGCCCACGCCGGCGGCGTCGCCCGAGCCGCTCTGGGCCCCCGTCGCCGGCAAGTCCCAGGACGCCCGGTGCCCTCGTACCCTCTCCCTCTCGCCCCGGAGCCGGCTGACGCCCTGGGGCAGGATCGAGCTGGAGACGGTTGGCCCCGGCCGCTCCGTCAACTCCACCGACACGGCCGCCGCCGGCCTCGCCGACGCCCTCCGAGTGCGCCCGCCCCGGGCCGCCCCGAGGGGGCGGGGCGGCAGATACCGCGGGGGCGGGGCGGCAGATACCGCGGGCGGGGGCGGAGGTGCCGGAGGCGGTGCGGCTCTTCTCGGCGACGCACCTGCGCCTGCGCGCCCACGACCTCGCCGAGCCGGCCGGCCAGGCGCGCGAGCCCCGCCCGGGCCCAGCACCGCGCCGCTGAGCTGCGGGCAGGCGGTGCTGGGCGGGCAGAAGCTGCGGGAGTGGGTGCCGACGCTGATGGCGACGCCGGCGAACAACCGCTTCTTCCTCGGCTTCCGCGTCCTCTCCGCCGCCCTCATCGGGCCCGCCCGCCCCGCCCCCCCCGCGCCCCGTGCCCCGCCCGCCCCCTCGCTGACCCCGCGCGCGCGCAGGCCGTCGGACCTGCTGCTCCCCGCGGGCAACCTCACGGCGGCCGCCGGCACCGACGCCGGCGGCGGCGCCTCCTCGTCGGGCGGCGGCGGCAGCGGCATCTCGGTCCGTGGCCCTTCGGAGAGCGGCATCGGATGCCCTTGCGCTTAGATCCCCCCGGCTCTGAGAGAGAGACCGGTGGGCTCAACGGGCTCGCCCCCGCGGCGCAGGTGCCGGCGCTCGTGGGCGCCGTCATCGGCTCCTGCCTCGGCACCGCCAGCCTCGCCGTCTGCTTCTACTCCGTGCGCCCCGCCCGCCCCGAGGGGCGCGCCTCCGGGGGGCAGCGGGGGCGCTAAAAAGGCGGGGGGGGCGCGGGGGCAGGTGCAGCACATGCGGGCGAAGCGGCGGGTGTACGTCTCGCGGCAGGCCCACTTCGCCTCCCTCGAGAAGCAGCACGCCTGACCGCCCCTCCACCCGCGCTGTATGATTATGCAAGTTTTCTGTAATTTATACGTATACTGAGATTCAATGATTCTTTCTGCAATTAACTAATGTGATCACACGACCGGCCATGCACGAGGCCGCTTCCCGCTGCTTTCTAGCGATCTGAGGAGCGAACGCTGTGAAGAATATCTAATACTGCACGCCTGCCAAGGCAGCTCGTCGCAATGCTCTCATCTGACTGCGCCTGGCGCGAGCGGGGGTGCGCCCCTCGATTCTTGCGCCGGGCACGCTGAATCCTTTCTGTCTCGGCCGCCCCTCACTCGGGCTCGTAGGTGATGTAGCTCACGTACGACCCCGGGAGCCACGAGTCCAGCAGCCTGGGCGCGGGGGTCGCCGGCTGAGCCAGGAGCACGGCGGGGGCGAGGGGAGGGGGGTACGCTCGCACCAGAGGCAGCGCTCGCCGAGGTTGCGGCCCGTGGCGGGCACGCCGAGGTACACCGACGGCTGCGCCCGGCGCGCTCGGTCCGTCGGTCGGGTCACGTGCGGGCCCTCGCGGGCGCGGGGGCCGCACCTTCACGCCGCGGCGCAGCGGCTGCGCGCGCGCCGGGTCGCCCCCCGGGACCAGCAGGCTGCGGCGAGGCCTCAGTCCAAGTTTTACAAGCGGGCGGGCGCGGGAGGGGCGGGGCGGGCCTGTAAGGGGCGAGGTCGGCGGTGCTGGTGATGCGGTGGCGGAAGGTGAGCGTCGCGAGCCTGGGGCGGGGCGTCGGGGGAGGGCGGGCGGGGGCGAGGGGCGGGGCGGGCGGACTTGGAGCAGGAGGCGAGGGCCTGCAGCTCCTCCCGCGTGGGCGGCGCCCGCACGTACACCTCGTAGCTGCCGCCCCATCAGGAGGGAGAAGGAGAGGAGAGGAAAAGGAGAGGAGGGGCGCGCTTGACGGAGGTGAGGGCGGGGGCGGAGGCGGCGAGGAGGTCGGCGAAGGCGGACGAGTCGAAGGCCCGCGCGTCCGTCGGCAGCGACGCGTCCCCCTCCGCCTCGTCGATCTGGCGGGGTACGAGCCTCTCGGAGGCGCCCCCGGTGGGAGGGGGGGCGGGGCGGGGCGGGGCGCGCCTGGGGCACGACGTAGAGGCCGATGGAGTCGAGGCTGGGGGTGCGCGGCGCCCGCCCCGTGCCCTTGTGCAGCAGCCGCCGCATCACCGGCGCCAGCGCCCGGCACAGCTGCCCCGGCCCCCGCCGTCGGCCACGGGCGGGGGAGGGCAGGCGTGCGGGGCGTGCGGAGGCACCTCGTTGCCCTCGTCGTGGCCGTCGAGGCGGATCTGGGGGGGCGGGCCTCAGCGGCTGCTGGGGGCCGTGCGGCTGGGGCAAGGGGCGGGCACCTTGACGTAGAGCTCGCGGAGGGCCGTGAGCTGCGCCAGCAGGTGCACCCCGGGGGCCGACCGCGAGTCCATCTGCCCGCGCGAGGGGGAGGCAGCGTGGGCGGGGGCCGGGGGCGGCGGGGGCGGGAGGGGGGCAGGCGCACCCCGAGGGAGAGCTTGGTCAGGCCCGAGAGGGTCGACACGGCGGCGAGGCCGTTCGCGTACACCTGCTGCGACCCTGCGAGAGGGTCGGGGGGGCTCGGGTATGGGGAGGGGGCGGGGGCCGGGGCGGACCGCCGAGGACGAGGCGGCGGAGGGAGGCGGCGGCGGGGCCGCGGGACAGCGCCGTGAGGCCGGCCGCCAGCGTCTCCGGCGGCGCCGGCGTCCGCACCTGACGCCCCGGGAGAAGGGAGGGGGGTACGCGATCAGGCTGGGGGGGGGGCGCGGCCGACGGGAAAGCTCGCGTACCCAGATCTCCGCGAGGGCGTTCAGGGTCGAGAGGGACGCGAAGCACGTGGCCGCGTCCTGCGCCTGCGGGGGTACGGGAATGGGGTCAGAGGGGTACCAGAGAGGGCGGGGCAGGGGGCGCGCCTTGAGGGACACCGCGAGGGTCTCGATGTGCGGGAGGCTGCGGGGGGGGGGGGGGGGGGGGGGGGGCGGGGGCTCAGAAGAGGGGGGGAGGCGGCGGGGGGGTACGTGAACCTGGCGACGAGGGCGGCGACGTGGGGGGCGTCGAGCGTGGAGGAGAAGGGGAACCGCAGGACCCGCAGCGACGAGGCGTGCGGGCCTGCGCGAGGGCACCCTCGGCCCCGCGCGAAGCGGGATGGGGGGATGAACGAGGAGGGGGAGCGGGGTACCGAGGGCGCTGGCGAGGATGTGGGGCTCGAGGGCGGCGGGGTAGAAGGGCAGCGACGGCTGGCAGCAGGAGTACGAGTCCAGCGTGAGCTGCGCCCCCGCCGACGTCAGCCGCCGGCCGGCCGGGGGCGGGGCGCTGCTTGGGGGCGGGGCGGGGGCGCGCCTCGCGGAGGGAGGCGCAGGGGATGAGGGCCACGGCGGCGTCCTCGAGGATGTGCTCGAGGTGCGGGGCCCCGTGGTGCATCGCCATCTCCAGCAGCGCCTGCCCCGCCCCGCCCCGTCAGCCCCCTCGCACACGCCGAGGTTCCTCCCTCTAGAGGCGGGGGCGGGACGGGCGGGCGGGCCTTGCTGGTGCGGCCGGCGACGCAGAGGGAGACGGTCTGCAGGGAGCCGGCGCGGGAGAAGCGCTCGGCGGCCGCCGCCAGCAGCGAGGCGAGCTCGGCCGAGCAGCCGGCGATTCCGTCCGAGAGCTCCGAGACCATCGCGTTCTGCGCCCCGCGTCAGCCGCCTCGAGGGCGCACAGGGAGGCTCTGCGTGTGGAAAGCTAGCTGCGCGTCCGCTGGCTTCGGGCGGGGCCTGGCGGCGTCGGGCAGGGCGGGCGGGCGGGCGCGCCTGGGTTGCGTCCGGGAGGTCCTCGAAGGCCTGCTCCAGATCCTCCGGCGTCTTCAGCGTGATCTCCAGCTGCGCCCCCGCCCCCGCTCGCGTCGAATGTTGCGCTCGGGCGCATGGCGGGCGGGGCGGGGCGGGGCGGGGCGGGGCGGGGCTGGGCGGGGCGGGGCGGGCGCGCCTTGACGGCGCCGGCGACCTTGCGCGCCTGGATGCGCTCGTTCCAGCGCTTGAGGAGGACGCGGCCGCCCTTGGAGCTCAGCGGCGCCCCCTCGGGCCGCGGCAGCAGCTTGGCGGCCTCCGCAACCGTGAGGCGCTCCTCGCCGAGCATGTCGACGGTGAGGTCGATGACGGGCCACTCGACGGAGAAGAGGATGCGCCGCACGCGCCGGCACACCGCCCCCAGCTTCAGCTGCTCGAACGCCGCCTCCGCCCCGCACGCCACGATGATCCGCCGCAGCAGCTCGTCCTGTCGCCTCCACCCCGTGAGCGCGATGCCGGCGAGGCGAACGCGACGGCGGGCGGCGGCGGGTCGCGGCGGGCTCGGATCGCACAGGTAGGTTGTCGAGGGGGCTGACTTCTTCCACGACGGGCTCCGGCGGAGGCGGGAGACGGTGCAAACTCATGTCGGGGACCCACGGCTGGAAGAGGAACGTCGTCTCGTCCGACAGCGAGCGAATGCTCTCACGGTAGTCAACGGATGCGAGAGCGCACACGGCTGATCGAGGCGACGGCGCAGCCTCCGCTACCTCGACCGAATCCGGCTCGCTCTCTTTCACGGGCATGGTCTGCGCCTCGCTGTCCGTCGTGCGCCTGCGCTTCGACGGCCGGAGCCAAGAGATGATAGCGTCGAGCATCGCTGCCGCAGTGCGCTGGTTTCGGACGATTGGCTGCCAGCCGGGGGGGGGAGGGGGGCCGGGGGGTAGGCCCTCAGGTCAGGCACGCACGTGTACAGGCGGACGCAAATGTCACGCTATATAGCTAGACCTAGAAATGCACTTGAACATACAACAGCGAGTACAGATGAACGAGTACACGCGAGCGGGTGCTTTTTATCGATATCGGGCCCTACCTGTTAAAGACCAACTTGCCGCAACCTGCGCTTTCGCGCGGTGGCTAGCGCCCGCCCCGCCTAGAGATCGCGGGCGGCCGGGCGGAGGTGCTTGAAAAAAGGGAGAGAGGGGCGCCGGGGAGCGGGCGCCGGGGGGAGAGGAGAGGGGACGGGGCGGGTCATCGGCCGAGGACGCAGGAGCAGACGGCGCAGGTGATGAGGACGCCGGCGATGTCGACGAGGGTGGAGAGGAAGGGGGCCGCCGAGTGCGCGGGGTCGAAGTTGAGGCGGTTCAGCAGCAGCGGGAGCGCCGTGCCTGCCCCGCGCCGCCCTCGCACGGGCGCTGGGATCGGGGGCGGGGGGGGCGGGGCCGGGGGCGCGCACCGAGGGTCATGGCGGAGATGACGACGAGGGAGACGGAGATGGAGATGGCGACCTGCGGCGCCGCCGTCAGCTCCAGCGCCGCCCGGGCCGGGCCGGGCCGGGGCCCGCGCACGGCGTCCATGAAGGAGGCGTGCGGCGTCGCCGCCACGCGGCAGAACGAGATGCTCCCCAGCAGCCTGCGCCGCGAGGGAAGGGGTCAGGGGGCGAGGACGAGCGCAGGGGCCTGGGGGCCTGGGGGCCTGGGGCGGGGCGGGGCGGGCGGACGTGGCCATGACGAGGGAGAGGCGGAACTCGCGCCAGAGGACGCGCAGCGCCGGGCGCACCCCCTCCATCTCCCCTGCCCGCCCCGCGCCGTCGGCCGGGGGGGGCGAGGGGCGAGGGGCGGGGGGCGGGGGCACCGGTGGCGAGGCCGCGGACGACGAGGGCGGAGCTCTGGTTCCCCGAGTTGCCCCCCGTGCCGATCAGCATCGTCAGGAAGAGCTGCGCCGGGGGATGTCACGAGGGGCCCGGGGGCGGCGGGGAGGGCGGGCGGGGGCGGGGACCGCGATGGCGAGGTGCTTGGAGATGAGGTCCTCGTAGCCCGCCAGGATGCTGGCCCCGCGCCCTCAGCGCCCCGAGGCCCGCGCGAGGCGGGCGGGGGGGTGCGCCGCACAAGGAGGAGACGGACTGGAGGACGAGCAGGCCGCCGAGCCTGCCCGGGGGTGCGCCATCAGGGGCGGTCGGGGGAGGCAGGGGGGCCGGGCGCGCCAGGGGAGGCGCTGCTTGATCATCTCGTGGAAGGGGGTCTCGAAGTAGGAGCGCACGGCCGCCGACGGGCTCGACACCGCCACCCCCGACATCCGCAGCACGTCGTCCGCTGCCCCGGGCCCCCGCCTCAGACCCCCGGCCCCGCCCCCGGCGCGGAGCGCCGCCGCGGGGACTCGAACCGGCGTCCTCGTCCACGATGGTCGCGACGTCGCTCGCGGTGACGATCCCTGCCGGGCACGGAGGGTCGGGGGTGGCGCGGTTGCGGCCGGGGGTACGGGGCGAGGCGCGCGGACCGACGAAACGGCCGAAGTCGTCGACGACGGGGGCGTTGGGGAGGCCCATCTTGAGGATGTTGCGGACGAACTGCTGCCGCTTCTCGTGCACCTGCGGGGGGTACGCGGGTCGGCGGGGGTACGCGCGCGCTCTGACGGGGCGTGCGGTGCGCGGGGGCGCACGTTGATGACGAGCTCGTTGCGGTGGAGGATCTGGCGGACGGGCGTCGAGGGCGGGTTCAGCAGCTGCCCCGCGCGCGCGCCCCGGCGTCAGCTCCTGCGAAGGAAGGGGTGCGGGTGGAGGGGGGGGGGGGGCGGGGGGGTACCAGGTCGTCGAGGTAGATGAAGCCGACGAGCTCCTTGGCGTCGGCGGGGGAGCCGGGCGAGGCGGGGGAGGCCGGGCTCCGCGCCCCCTCGCCCGCCTCCCGCTCCTCCCGCGCCGCCGGCTTCTCCACGATCTCCACCGCCGTCTCGTGGTCCGCCGTCACGTACAGCCGCTCCAGGTGGCACCCTGCCCCCGCACGCGGCTCGGCGGCGGCGGCGCGCGCGGCGCGGCGCGGCGGGACGGGGCGGGGGCGCACGGGGCAGGACGTCGCAGGAGGCCTCGTGTGTTTGATGCAGCATCTGGACCACCTCGCCGACCGTCAAAGCGACCTGCGCCCGCGCGCGTCGGTTGCGCGCCCCGAGGGGCGCCGCCCATGCCCGCATCCCCGCGGGGCCGAGTCGCCCCTTGCGGGTCCCCGCGGGGCGCGGCGGGGGCGGGGGTGGGGGCGAGTGGAGAGGAGGGGCGCACGTCGATGGAGGGGACGTCGGAGGCGACGAACTCGGAGGCGCGGCCGACCTCCGCCTCCACCTCCTCCTCCTCCGCGGCCGCCTCCGCGTGCGCCGCCGCCGTCGTGCCGCCTCCCGAGGACGAGTCCACCACCGCCAGCAGCGGCCGGCGCGTCGGGCGCCGGAGGAGATCAAGCAGCCGCTGCCGGAGAGCGCGGAGGACGCTTCGGCCGAGCTGCTTAAGGACCGCCTCGATGGCTTCGAGCGCGCGCGCCCGCTGAGCGACAATCGGAGGCATGCGGAAGCTCGGCCGTCGCCTCCGCTCGTTCGGGGTAGGACCGCCCGGTAGGGGCGCCGCAGACGCTGTGCACACAAACTGGCGGCTCGGACGCATGCGTCGGTGCACGCCGACGGCCCGAACAGGCGATTTGTCGACGTAGCATCGCCAGCACACGGCGCTGCGCTCGGCGGCCGTCCGGATAACTATTGGGGCGCCGAACGCGGAGACGGCGGTCCGCGCGACGCCCGTGTGACTGCTGCCGGTCACGGCCGGTGCCGCGACGACGGCGAAGCTCGCTTGGCTTCGCCGGCTCATCGCAGAGTTAGTGCCTAAACCGAAAAGCGTGTACCCGCTCCCGGCAAGACCCCCTCTAACTTCTTCGCGCGCACGGCCGCGCGGCGGCGCGCGCTATGTTCCGACGTTTAGCTGGACTTTTGAGGGCTGGAGGGAAGCGCCGGATGGATACGGCCGCGGCCGCGGAGCCGGCGCGCGCGGAGCCCGGCAGCACGCTGGAGCTGGCGGAGGCGGAACTAGAGGCCACGCTTGGCAGACTTGGAAGTGCAGCGAAACGTCGACGACAAGAAGAAGAGTCCTTGGCCGAGGCCGCGCTCAGGACTCTTCAAGAGGAAACTTCGAACGCCAGCTGCGTGCGGCCGGCAGCGGCCGAGCCGGCCTCTCCCTTTGACCTGCTCCCGGTACGTACGTGACCTCCTGCGCCCACGGGGGTCCCACCGAGCTGTCGGCGCCGCGCAGGACGACCTCATTCAGAGGGTCTTCGTCATGCTCGGCGCCGAGGACGCGTTCGAGAGCGGCGTGGGCCAGGCGCGCGCGTGATTCATCTAAACAAGCCGAACGCGCTGCGCTGCGCCGCGCCGCGCTCACGCCGGGCTCGCAGGTCAGCCGCCGTTTCCAGCGGCTCCTGTACAGCGTCGCCTGGCCGAGCCTCAAGATATGCGCCGAGCTCTTCGGCCGCGAGAAGAAAAGCGGGCCGCAGGGCGGCGCCGAGGGCACCGAAGCGCCCGCGGAGCGCTGCGTCTACGCCGGTGCCTTGGATCCACGAAGCGTCGCGCGCGGGCGCGCCGGGCCGGACCCGCGGCTGAGCTCGCTGGGGGCTCGGGGGGCGGGCGCAGGGGCGGACATGGACGCGGCGCAGGCGGCGGGGGCGGCGTGCAGCTGCCGGTGGAAGCCGGTGCTCTGGAACTGGACCGAGCGCCTCCTCAGCGAGCAGCTCCTCTCCGCCAACCGCCTCGAGGCGCCCCCCCGCAGAGACCTCCAAGTGCAGTCCGGTCCCGTCTGACCCCGCGGGTCCCCGCCTCCCAGGTGCTGCTCCTCACCCCCGACGACGACGAGTTCGAATCCGGTCCGGACGAGTTCGCCGCCGACGACCTCCCGCAGCGCTCGGTGCCCCGCCCCGCCCCTGAAGCCGGGCGGCCCCGCGGGGGCTCGAGCCGGGGCGCAGGTGGAGTTCGCGCGGGCGTTCGCGCACTTCGTGCCGGAGCTCGGCGGCCTCCTCGCCGCCGCCGCCCGCGCCTTCCCCTCCCTCTCCTCCGTCAGGTCCGCCCCGCACCCCTCCCCGGGGGCCGCCCCGCAGCGGAGCTGACCTTGCACCGGTACCCCCTCGACGCAGCGTCACGATCTACGGGAAGACGAGCCCCGAGTACGCCCGTTCCCCCTTTCTCCCCCCCGCGCCCTGCCCACATGTACCCCCTCATCCGATCCCCCCCCCTCCCCCCAGGTACGTGGAGCGGGCGCTGGCAAGCTGGGAGCCGGCGATGCGCTTCGAGCACATGCTCGAGGTGCGCCCCCCTCGCCCGGGCTCTCCACGCTCAAGCTGGAGCTCGTTCCCTGCGTATCTCCTCGCATTTGACTGCTGTGTCTGCCTGCAGGACGCCGCCGTCGCCCTCTTCCCCTGCACGGGCCTCCAGGTCGGGTCCACCCGCGCCCCGTCGTCAGCTCCAGCAGCCCCTAACGCGCCCCCCTCCAGGAGCTCGAGCTCTGCACGGCCCTCGCCTCCCGCCGCTGGCTCCCCACCGCATCCATCTCCCTGCCCCCCGCCCGCCTCGCCTCCCTCCTCGGTCCGCCCCCGGCCCTAGACCCCCTCCCCTCTCCCTTCAACCGCAATCGCGCACCCCCAGGCCCCCTGTCGCCCGCCCTGCGGGTCCTGGACCTCCCGCGCTCCTGCACCCTCTCGGCCGAGCACGTCCAGGTGCCCCCCGCCCTCCGTGCATCCTCCCCTCCCCTCGCCCCACCGTGCACGGGGGCGCAGGCGCTGGTGGAGAGCCTCCCCGCGCTCGCGAACCTCGGCCTCTCCATCGCCTTCGGGCACGCCCGCGGCGCCCTCCAGCACGTCCGCCCTTCCCCCCTTCTCTATCTCAACCCCCCGCGAAGCCTGCGGCAGATCGCGTCGCTGGGGGCGCTGCAGGAGCTCTACTGCCACACGCCGGCGGCGGCGGAGGACGTGGCGGCGGGCCTCGCCGCCCTCGCCGCCGGCCCCGCCGCCACCTCCCTCCGCGAGCTCCACCTCGGCTGTCCGCCCCCCGCCGCCCCTCCACCCTCGTGCTCCAGGCTGAGGCCGGCTTGATCGGGGCGTGCAGGGGCGAAGGCGCTCTCGGCGGCTGCGCTGGCGGCGGTGGCGCGCCTCGAGGGCCTCGCCGGCCTCTCCCTCGCCGTCCGCCCCCGCCCCGGCGCCCGAGCCCCCCGCGCCCTCGTCGACCCCCGCCTGCAGGTCGACGGCTCCAGCGCCCCCGGCGTGCCGCACCTCGCCGCCCTCACCCGCGTGCGCCCCACGCCCGCCCCGCCCCGCCCCGGCTGCGCTCCGGAGCGGGGCCGAGGGGCGCGCTGCGGGCAGCTGCGGGAGCTGCACGTGCGGGTGCGGCTGGCGCGGCGCTCGACGGAGGGCGTCGCCGCCGCCTGCCGCGCCCTCGCCGCCCTCGTCCGCCGCCTCCTCCCCGCCGCCGCCCTCTCCAAGGCAAGGGCCCCCCGCCCCGCCCCGCCACGCCCCGTCTTCCCCGCTCTGACGCGGGGGCAGATCTGCCTGCTGCCTGCGCCGCAGCTGGACCTGCCCGACGGGCCCGACGCCGACCCCGCCGCCTACTGCGCCTTCGAGCCCGGTGCGAGCCCGGGGCCTCGCCGCGGTCCCCTTCTCGCCTCCTCTAATTACAGTTCCGCCGCGTGCGGGCAGACGCCTTTGCGGAGCTGGTGGCGGCCTCGCGCCCCGCCCTCGTCGCCGTCCTGTGCGCCCGCCCCGCCCTTGTACCGCTGCACGAGCCCCGCCCGGCTCGCCCGCAGGCTCTAGAGCACTCGGCAGAGTCTCTCGCTCGCAGCCGGCTCGCCTGACCGACGGCCGCGGGCGGGCCCGGGGGCAGGTACGAGACGTACGTGGACCGGGGGCCCTCGCGGAGGGAGGTCGAGGCGCTCCTCGCGTGCCCCCGCCTCCGCAAGGTGCCCCGCCCCCCGCTCCCGCCCCCTCGCAGCTTCACCCACGCCCGGCCCCGGCAGCTCGAGCTCCGCCACGTCGTCCGCCACACCGCCGACCTCCACCCCTACAGGCACGCGCGCCCCCGCACCCCCACTCTCCGCTCCGGGGCTCACGGGGGTGCGGGGCCGGGGCAGCCTGTGGGTGCAGGGTGGAAGGGCGCGCCTGCGGCCCGGCCTCCCCGTCTCCATCGCCCTCGCCGTCCCCGACGACGACCGGTGCGCCCTGCGCCGCTTGTTGCTCCCCTTGCATCTGAAGGGGGGCGGGGCGGGCAGAGAGATCCTGGGGGACCGCTGCCTGGCCCTGCTCGACAGCTGGCTCCCCGCCTGCGACAAGGCCTGGGTCGCCGCCCGCATCTGACCCCAGTCCACGTCCGCTGTACATGTACTTGTGATGTAATCTAAACCATGACTCGGCGAGTTTGAGCTCTGCTATGATCGAACGTGTACATGAACGTGTTTTCGAAGTATAACTGTCAGGCTGAACTCGACGGTCGAGCGGGCTCCGATAGCGATCCGCCGGCGGGCCGGCGCGGCGGGCCGGACGGCGAATAATTCGCGAAGCCTTGAAGCTTGAATTTCGGATCATCGGATCCGATTAATATTCGCGAAGCAACTGGCAAGTTGACGTTCGAATCATGAATTCGAGCGGCCGGGGCGGCGGACCGTTCGAGTTCTCAGTTCACAGAGTCACATACGCATCAAAAATCGACGTCTCGATCGCTCCGAGGCTCATGATCAGCTACTGAGCAGGCTTAAGGCTCGAGCTCGAGCTCCGACTCGGCGGTGCACTCTCAGAGTCCGACGGTCTGGCCTGCACACTGTGGCGTCTCGTGCAAACTGAATCGGAGCTCGCCGGCTGAAATGCCGTGATCATGAGGCAGGGGGGGAGGGAACCGTTGAACGATCGCGAGCCGGAGGGCAGGGGAATCGATTTCAGCAGGCGCCATAATTTCCAGTGCCAATATAAATTGAGGCTACAATATCGAAGCAAAAAGGACACGAGAGAATGATCATGATACGACGTACTACTACTACGGTACTGTAGACTGAGCTAGACTGAATTCCACCGGGGCGCCTCCTGGCTGGGCTGCCGCGGGTTGGGCGCCTGCTAACTGGCGATCTAGCCAACAAGAACAAAAACAATAAACTCTGAAGAATAAGAAGCCGCTGGCGTGCGCAGGGCCGGGCGGGCCCCTAGGAGCAGCAGTCCTCGGCCGGGGCGGGGGCGACCTCCCCCCCCTTGGCGGGGCCCTCCTCGAGGCCGTACCCCGGGAGCCAGCCGAAGAGGGCGCCGCCGAACGCGTACCCCGCGATTACCATGCAGAAGAGTGCCCCGTTGTACGTCATCGCGACCAGCATGCAGAGGTACCTGCGGGGGTACCTTCGGCGCGGGCGCGGGTCGCCCGGCGAGGACGGCGGGGGCCCACCCGATGCCGGCGGTGAGGAGGCGGAAGACGAATCGCATCGCCGCGTCGGCGAGGGCGTCGCCGGCCGTCCTGCGCCACCGGCTTCGACTTCGACGCGAATCGAATTGCAGGCCGCCTGACGCACCGCTTGACGGGGAGGGCGAAGGCGGGGGCGCCCTTGACGGGGGTCGGGCTCGAGAGGACCACGGGCGAGGCGCCCCCGGCCGCCTGCTGCGCCGCCGGGGAGCACGGGCACGGCTCCGAGACCTGCGGGGCGTGGGAGAGCAATCAGATCGTGTGCGCGGGGGCGGGGCGGGGCGGGGCGGCGAGGGGCGCGCCACGCTGACGCCGGAGAGGACGGGGGGGCCCTGGCCCGGCACGACGGCGGCGCCGGCCTCGGGGGAGGCCCCCGACGGCTGCGCCACGAACCACTGCGTCGTCTGCGGGGCCCCTCGCGTCAGGGAGGGCGGCGCGGGGGATCGGCGGGCGGGGGCGGCGCGCCGTGCGGGGAGGGCAGGAGCCGGAGCCGCAGGCGGCGGCGAGGGCGCGCGCGCGGCGGCGGGCGGCGACCTGCGCGGGGGCGAAGGGCGAGGGGTCTCAGCGCGGCCCGAAGGGGAGCGGTGGGGGGAGGGAGGGGGGTACCTTGCGCTCGGCGAGGGGCCGCACGTTGTTCAGGAGCTCGTACGTCATCGCCAGCAGAAAGACCGCCACGCACGCCCCCACCTGGGGGGGGGGGGAATTGGGAGGGGTACGGCAGCACGGGGGTGGGGGTTTGGGGGGAGGGCGCACCATCTCGCCGTCGGTCTTGGGGACCCAGCTCTTGAAGAGGATGTACTCGTTGATCCCGGCCTGCCCCGCCGCGATTCGAACCGGCGACGGAAAGGCGGCGGAGGGGTACGCGCACGTGGAAGTACATGATCATGGAGGGGGCGGGGGTACTGATCGAGGCGGAGCCGGCGGGGGCGGGGCAGCCGATCGGCGTCCAGTCGCCCGTGAGCTTCCCGCACGTCGCGCTCCTGGGGTGGACCCGTCGGGATCCGGGCCCGAAGCGAGGGGGGGGGGGGGGGCGCACCACAGGTCGCACTGCTTCATGTTCGGCATGGCGGAGCACAGCTGCGCGGGGGCTGCGCTCGAAGGCGGGCGACGCCGAGCGGAGGGGCGCGCGGACCTGGCCGTAGACGGCCTGGATGTCGCACTGGAGCCACTTGCCGACGGGGGCGCACTTCTCGCACCCGTCCTGCGCCCCGCGGCCCCGGCGTCGGCGTCGGCGGGGCGGCCCCGGCGGCCGGTGGCCCCCGGCGCCGCGGGCAGCGAGGCCGCGGCACGGACCATCCTCATCTCGCTGCAGATGCCCTGCGAGCGGGGTCGGCCCCGCGGTGCGGTCGGGCGGGGCAGCGGGGGGGCGGGGGATGGGACCTGGACGCGCTCGTTGACCTGCTCGGTCGTCGGGAACATGCTCGTCGCCGCCTTCGCCTCCGTGCACTGCCGCCCGGGCCGCGCCTCAGAGAGCAGCCGAGGCGCGGCGAGCGAGACAGAGGCGGCACCTGCTGGACGGCCGAGCCGGCGGCGCACATGGCGTTCCAGTTGGCGCAGCCCTGCATCATCCGCATCGTCCTGCGCGCCGCCGCCGGTTGAGCGAGGCGAGGCGGCCGGTGGGGCGGCGGCCGGCGCGCCCGTCGTTGCTGCACGTGTGGGAGACGGCGCTGATGCCGCTGCAGATGCCTCCCGGGGCCGCCGCGGCGCTGCCCCCGGCGCCCTTCGCGCACGCCTTCTTGATCGAGCAGCCGACCCTGCGGCCGGGCCGGCTGAGCGCCGGCGGGCGGCCGGCGGCGGCGGCGGGCAGCGGGCGGCGCACATGAAATCCATGGCGGAGCAGAGGCTCGTCGAGTCGGCGGCGACGGCGGACGAGGGGAGCTGGAAGGACGCGCACGACGCCATCGAGGGGTTCGCCACGCAGGCCTCGGCGATCACCGTCGTCGCGGCCGGCGCCGTCATGTTCATCGTCATGCCCGCCGACGCCAGCGGCAGGAGCGTCGCGACGAGGAGCGCCGCGACGAGGGCCGAGCGGACGCCCGCGCCTCCGGGCTGCATTTCTTCGACACGCGCCGCTGCAGATGCAGCCCCAGACAACTCCGAGCCGAGCACGCCGGCGAATAGCCGAACGCGGAGCTATCCGCTGGCACCGCTGCTATCAACGCCTGGCCTCTCTACCCCCCCTCAGGCACAGCCAGCACGCCTCAGGACCACAGGTCCCGCCAATGCTGAGCAGGCGCCCGCAAGCGGCGCATCACGAAGCGAGCAGTCCGCTCCGGGGCGTGCAGTCTCCATTCAGCGGCTTCCACGGGGGGCGCTACGATTTGGAGGTCTTCACGGCCGCGGACGGCGGGTCGCTGCCGGCCCACAGGCACGTCCTCGCGTCGCGCAGCCCGGCGTTCAGAGCGATCCTGAATGAGAACCACGCGGGACGCATCGTCGTCGAGGAGATCACATCTGACGTGCGCAACATGCGCTCTGGATCTGCGGCAGTTACACGGCAGTTACACGGCCGTTAGACGCGGGGGTCACTTCGTAACTATCTTCGCCCAGTCGCATGATGCGCGCCACGGCGGCGTGTAGCTAAGCTAGCTAAACGTTAACGCTCCCGAATCAAATCGACCGCGGCCGTGGGCGCTGCCGGCCGGGCGCACACAGACCCGGAGCCGCGCAGGTGATGGAGATCGTCCTCATCTACCTTTACCACGGAACCCTCGCCGACGGCCGCACCCTGGCGCGCCTCCGCTTCCCTTGAACGTCTTCTCGGCGCGCTGAGAGCTCGGGGCGGGGGCAGGCGCTGGGGACGCTGCTGGAGGTGCTGCTGGCGGCGGACCGCTTCCAGCTGCTCGAGCTGCGCGACTTCTGTGAGGCCGAGCTCGAGCGCGCCACCCGCAGGAAGGCCCCCCACGAGGCCCCGGTCCGCCCCGCCACTCAGAACGAGCTATCGCGGATTTTTGAAAGCCCGCTCCACCCAGCGAGCAGGGGCCTGATTGCACTGCCCACGCGCAGAGGGAGAAATCGTTCCTCGACTTCTGCTGCGCCTGCTCCTGATTCCCCGCGTCCTTTCAACTGCAAGTTTGCCCGCCATAGCCAACGTTTAGGATTGTTGTTATTTGTAGAGTAAGCTTAGTAGATTACATGGTGTACATTTGGGCAGGTTCGGAGTTGGCGGGGGGTGGGGGTTGCGGGGCGGGTGCTCACAGGGGGTCCGCGTCGCCGCAGTCGAGGCCCTTGTACCCCTGCTCGCAGTCGCACTGCCTCCAGAGAGGATCGCACGTACCCCGCCCGGAGCAGTAGAGCGGGCACGCGGCTGGCAGGCGCCGCGCGGTCAGCGATGCCGACGTCACGGGAGAGGGGGGCGCGTGCGCACCGGTGGCGGGGCAGGCGGGGCCGTCGCAGGCGAGGGTGGCGTTGACGAGGAGGAGGGGCGGCTCCGGGGTGCCGGGGAGGGCGGCGGCCGCGAGGTAGAGGGGCGCGAACCCCGCGGGGCCCGCCCCGGGGGGCACGAGCACCTCCCGGGGCCCCGCGGCGGCGTCGAGCTCGAAGGTGGCGAGCAGCGCGGGGTCCGTCGCGTTGCCCGAGCGCACCGCGGCCGCCGAGGCGGCGGCGAGGACGCGGAGGCGGCCGCGGAGGGCGCGGAGGAGGAGGGAGGCGGGGAGGGGCGGGGAGGCGGCGGGGCCCGGGGGCGGGGGAAGGCGGAGGAAGCGGGTGGATGCGGCGGGCTGGAGGGGGAAGAGCTGCGGGAGGCCCGGCACGAGCACCGCCGAGGAGTCTGCCGCGCAGGCGTGAGAGGGGCGGCGAGGGCGGGAGAGGAGGCGCCCCGCAGGGCGTCGGACCCTTGGAGCAGTCTGCGCCGGTGAAGCCGGGGGCGCAGACGCAGGCGCCCGTGGCCCCGTCGCAGGCCCCGCTGGGCGCCCGGCACGAGGCCGGGCACGCCCGCCGCCCGCACTCCTCCCCCTCGTACCCCTCGTCGCACCTGCGCCCCGCGCCGCTCGGAGGGGCGCTCACTGGGAGGAAGCAGGGCGGGGGCGCGGACCGGCAGACCGCGTCGATGCAGATGCCGTGGCCTGCCGCCCGACGGCGAGTGAGGACCGGGAGGCGAGCGCGGGGAAGCGGGGTACCGGAGCAGGCGCCGGGGCAGTCGGTGAGGCCGGCCCCGGGCGAGGGCCCCGCCGCGCAGGCCTGCGGGGACGCGCGGGTTCGAAGCCGAGAGGGGCGGAGGGGGCGAGGAGGGGCGCGGGGCGCGGGCACGTCGGTGGCGTTGGGGCAGGTGAGGGTGCCCGAGTACCCCGGGACGGAGACGGGGCCGCCGGCGGGGGGGCAGGCGACGGAGGGGGCGCCCGCGGCGGAGGAGGCGGGGGGGAGGAGGACAGTGAGGTTGTACCCCCCGCCGGGGAGCTCCAGGCAGCGGAACTGGAAGCTGCGCGGCGGCGTGAGGCGCCGGGCGCTGCCGGCCGGGCGAGGGGCAACGGTACCAGCCGTGCGAGCGCCTGCGAGGGAGACGAGGGGTGAGGCTCACACGGAAGGGTGGGGCGGGGGCGGGGGCGGGCGGACCGGGAGGAGGAGACGAGGCCGGAGCGGAGGAGGGAGGTGGGGAAGCAGCGGCACTCGGGGCAGGCCCAGGTCTCCCCGAAGACCGCCGCGTTCGACGACCCCGCCCCCGTCCGGCAGTCCGACGTCTCCGACGTCAGCTGCGCCCCGCCGCCGGGTCGCCGAGCGCGGGAGCCACGGAGGGGGGACCCGCCGCACGAATACAGGACAGAAGTCGGCGTTCTGGACCGAGCCGCCTGCGGGATGCGCTGGAACCCGGCGGGGGCACGGGGGCGCGGGTATGGGTTCGGGTTCGGGGTACCGACGACGGGATCGGAGAAGTACTGCGTACAAGCGGCAACGCACACCGGTCGGAGGCGATGACGCGCGGGGAGGGGGGGAGGAGCTAGGGTGGGGGTACGGCACCTGGAAGCTGGCGGGGATGCGGTTGTAGGAGGAGAACTCGCAGAAGGAGACGGCCGTCCCGTCCAGGCTGCACCCCGTGGACGACGGCGTCCTGCAGGCCGGGGGCGCTGCACTTCAGCGGGGAGGAGGGCCGGGGGGCGGGGGCCGGGCGGACGAGCAGAAGTGGGGGGCGGAGACGGAGACGGGGCCCGAGGCGCCCTGCGCGATGCACCGCTCCAGGGCGAACGGGCAGCCTGCGCCCCGCTCGGGCCCCGCGAGGGAGGCGCGGGGGATGGCGCACCGGCGTTGCGGCCCCAGTAGAGCGGGTCGGCCGCCGTGTAGTCGGGCAGGTACCTGCGCGGTGGCGGATCAGATCCAGCGGCCCTCGCGGGGTACGGCGGGGAGGGAGGGGCGCGCCACCCGGAATCCTGGAACAAAGCGAGGGTGATGGCTGCGCGGGGGATGATGGGAGGCAAGGGACGGGCGCGGGGGCGGGGAGGGGCGCGCCGGAGAACTTGGGGCGGTGCTGGAGCTCTCCGGCCATCAGCTCGTTGAGGAGGACGCGCTGCGACGCGGCTGCCTCGACGAGGGGAAGGGCGCTGGGGGCCGGAGAGGGGGCGCACCGCCTCCCAGTGGGAGCCGGCCGTCCCCGTCCCGCCCTGCGGGGCGGCACGGGTCGCTCCAGGGCGCAGGGGCGCCGGCGGGGCGGGATGCGGGGAGGCGCGCCTGATCCTCGAGCTCGGCGCCGTTGAGCGTAGTGCAGCCGAAGTGCGCCCGCGCCGCCTGCAGCACTGCCAGCGGGGGTCGGCGGGGGCCGGCCGGGCCCCCCCCCCGCCCGCCGCCGCCCCCGACCTTTCGGGGTGACGATCTTCGTGACGACCTTGCCGCGCTCGTTGAACTGCCGCGTGACCTGCCGGCGGGCTGAGCGTTCGGCGGGGGGGTAGAGTGCCCCGGCCGGCGGCGGAGAGGGCGCGCGCCTGCCCGACCGTGTTCCCCGAGGACGTGCGGAAGAAGGGGTACAGCGACTCCGAGAACACGAGCACGTGCGTGATCTCGTGGAGCTGCGCGGGGGCTCGGCGCTGCGCTACCCCCCTCCGGCCCAGCCCCGGGAGCGGCACCGCCGTGTACGTGAGCTTCTGCTCGGCGGCGCTCGCGCTCTGGAGCCCCGCCGAGTTCGTGTTAAAGCTGATTATCCTGGGGGCGGCGCGGGGAGGTCTCAGGGGGATGCGCGGCCGGCGCGGCGAGGGAACGCGCACCCGGCGATGGGCCGCCCCTTCTGGTCGCGCTGGCAGGACGCCGCGTACGCGAGGAGGGTACGCGACGTCTCCGCGGTGGCTGTCACGTAGAGGATCACGTCCGCGTTCGGTACCCCTGCGCATCCGGCTCGATGCACGCGGGGCGCGGCTGCTGAGGGGCGGCGAGCAGCGGCGAGCGCGCACCGAAGTCGATGTGGTCCTGGGGAATTTCGAGGTCCCCGCACATCGTGGGTCCCTCTGCACGCTTCTCAGGCCCGCTACAAAATTGTTTTTCTTTATGTGCGCGGCTCTCCGGGGCTTCGTATGCAGCGCACGGTTGGGGACGCATGCGCCCGTCGCGACGAAGCGCCGGGCGCACTGCAGCTTCAGGTTCCCGCTGACAGGCACCGTCCTCAGCATCGCCGAGAACCGCTTAATCGCCTCGGGGACCTGCGCCGCGTACACGTCTCAGGTGCGGTCTCCCGCCGCGTAACACGTGGAGGCGTGGCTCGCCACTTTGGTCTGAAGCGCGGTCAGCGAGCGCCGGGGCGGCTTGCAGATTACGAACGTCATACCTGGATCAGACTCCGGAAGGCAGCGTCCGCGGACTTCAGGTAGCGGAAGTCTGCGGAGAGCGAGCTCACGCTCTCCCTCGAGCCACGGCAGCTGCAGCGCGAGCATCCAAGGGCGGCGTGCTGCACCTGCAACTAGTCGGAGCGGCTTCCACGTGGTCGCCTGCAGCAGCCGCCGCCCGCCGGCGGGGGCCTCGGACTGGAGCTCGTACTGCTGAGCCGCGTCGACGAGCTGCACTCGCGTTGCGCGCTCGCTGTGTTCGCAGCGGTGGAAGGGTTCCTCCTCCGCGCCGCCCTGCAGCTGGCCGTGCGCCCGCATGATGCACACGAGGAGCGCCACGAGGACCAGTCCGGCCACGCGCGGCGGGCCGGGGCCCCGCGGCATCATCTACCTCTGCTAACTGAGCTGGACCGGCGCTTTCTACCGGCGACCCGCGCTCGCAAGTTCAAGTGCTCGGCCCGGCCGGGTACGGCCAACCTCTCCGCCCGGGTACACCCTCCAAAACCGAGGAACAAAGAAAATGGCCTCCATCCTGCTTGCCGCGGCCGAGCCCGCAGGGGCGGTGGCGATCTCGTGCCCCCAATCGGTGAATCCGCGTAGCGAATCCTCGCCCGACCATCGCCCATCGAACCCTGACCCCGGCGTCAGAGCTTCTTCTTCGGCTTCATGGGCGCCGCGTCGGCCCTTATCTTTGCCAGTGAGTCGCTCCTAGCCCCCAGCTGCCCCAGCACGCGCGTCCCCTCGGGATGTTTGAGCGACTCTTCGCATAGTCCCCGCCACATCGCCCGAACGCAGCCAACGAACTCTCGCTTCGCAGACCTCGGTGCCGCGTACGGGACGGCGAAGTCGGGCGTCGGTGTCGCGTCGATGGGTGTGATGCGCCCTGAGCTCGTGATGCGTTCCATCATTCCCGTTGTCATGGCTGGTGTGCTCGGTATCTACGGTCTGATTATTGCTGTCATCATCGGTTCCAGCAGTGCGTTTCGCTTTTCGACGCCCCGCCCCGCGAAATGGCCTCCTCACCGCCTCACACGATCCTCGACGCGCAGTCAAGGAGGATCAGTACCCGCTTTACATTGGCTTCGCTCACCTCGCCTCGGGTCTTTGCTGCGGTCTCTCTGGTCTCGCCGCCGGCATGGCTATCGGCATCGTCGGTGACGCGGGTGTCCGCGCCGCGGCCCAGCAGCCCAAGCTCTTCGTCGGCATGATTCTTATTCTCATTTTCGCCGAGGCGCTGGGTCTGTACGGCCTTATCGTCGCTATTATTCTGACCACCAAGGTACTTGCCCTCCCAAGACGCGTTTTGACCCTTTGCTCACGATCTCCCTCGCGCGCAGTCTCCCAAGTACCCGTGCAAGGAGTACCAGGCCAGCACTGGCCGTTAAGCGCTTCGGCGCTGTTTCGGGCGCGGTAATCTCGCGCGCTCCTTCCTGTCCCCGTCGTACCGTAGATCCCATCGTTCGCCTTAGCACGCCTGTCCTCCTCCTCTTTCCTTGGATTGAATCCCTTAGTTACGCTCTTTTCGTTCCTGCGCATGCGGTTGCCGCGGGCTGCGGCGGGACCGATTCCAAGGCGGGGAAATCGATCTGGTGCCGGTTGCGCAACATAACATCTTTCCATCATCGGAAAGACCTCTACATCACCTAGCTCAATATCAACGGTCTAGGCATTCGTATAAAGAACTCGGGCCTTCTTCGACGAAGTCCGCATGAAAAAGAACAACTGCAAGAAAGCGCGAGCTGAGAACAATAAAATAGGCTGCACGGATAAGAAGCACGAGCAGAAGGAGAAAAGGTATCGAGCTACTCGTCGAAGAGGGTGGGGAAGAGGTCCCTGAGGAATGCGCGCATGCGGGCCGCCCAGTCGGCGTCCTGCTTCTCGAGGGCGGTGAGCTTGGAGCGGAGGGAGGCGGCGGCCTCGCGCCCGTCGCTGTCAGTCCCCGTGTCGCTCTCGTGCGTCGAGGCCGAGGCGGAGGCGCCGGAGGAGGCGACCTCGCCGGGCGGCGCCTGGAGGAGCCGGGCGGTGGCGGGGCCGTCGGAGAGGGCGCCGCCCCCCGAGAAGAGGCGCTGCAGGATGAAGTTCGCCACGTCGGGGTCCTCCCAGTAGCTGGCAGCGCGTCAGGCGCAAGGAAAAGGAGGAAGACGAAGAACGGAAGAAGCGGGGGGGACCTGAAGTGGGACTGCATGAGGCCGAAGAACTCGTTGATGTTCTGCAGCGGCGTCTCCTGCAGCACGAAGTCGTAGCGCGGGGAGCCGGTGCCGCCGCATCCCGCCTCGGCCCGGTCCGCCCCCGACCCGGGGCCGGGGCCGCCGGACTTGGCGGACTTGATCGAGTCGCGGAGCGGGGCGCCCCGCATGAGCTCCTGGTCCACGGCGGAGGCCGCCTGCAGGAGCCGCCGGTCCCGCAGCGCCGCGTCCAGCGACCACGCGCGCCGCCGCCTCCGCCGGCCGTGGTGCCGCCCGCGGCCCCGGCCGGCGGCGTGGGCGGCGCCGGCGCGCGGGTCGAGGCGGCGCTCCCGCCCTTGTCGTGCTCCTGCGAGGAGCGGCGCGTCGCGGAGGGCGAGGGGGGCCCTGCGGGGGCCGGCGTCAGAGCCGGGCTGAGATGCGGGAGGGCGGGGGCGGGCGGCACCGAGGCGGGGCCGGCCTGCGGGGGGGCGGCCTCCTGGCCGAGCCACTCGATGTCGACGGCCGAGCGGCTGCGGCGCATGGCGGCCGCCCCGATGCGCAGCGACGCCACCCGCCCCTTCCGCTGCAGCGCCATCACCGGCACCGGCATCGGCACCGGCACCGGCATCGCCGGGGCGGGGGCGGGGGCGGGGGCCTCGCCCTCCGTGTCGCTCTCTGCGCCGGCGTCGCTGCTGCTCTCGCCCCGCTCTCGCCCCGGCTGCTCTCCGCTTCCACCCGCGCCAGCGCCTCCAGGTCAGCGGAGCTGCACGCGAGGCCCCGCCCCCGCGCCGCCCGCCATCCGCCCGCCCGCCCCGTCCGCGGAGCGCCCGCCGGCGGGGAGCGGAGGGAGGCGGGGTCGGCGGAGGCGGCCCGCCGGCGGCGCTGCTGGCGCTGGGCCGCGCGGCCGGGGCGCTCGCTCGCCATGCGGCGGCCCGGGGCGCCCTCGGGCCCGCCCCGCGGCGTCTTCAGCCAGCTCTCCATCTTCCGCTTCCCCTCCTCGAGCGACTCGTGGAACCTGCGCCGACGCTCGAGCCGGCCGGGGGCGCGGGGCGGCGGGGGCGGCGGGGGAGGGGTGTACCCCTTGCGCATGAGCTGGATGCGGATGCGGAGGTCCTCGCTGAGGGCGCGGATGCGGTAGTGCACGCGCAGGTCCCCCTCGTGGTGCTCCACCAGCACCGGCGGCACATCCTTGTACGCCCGGTCGTGCCACGGCTCGAAGCGGTACGCCTGCGGGGGGGATACGTCGCCCCACGCACGGCGGGAGGCGGTAACGGGATCGCGGACCACGGGGTCGTGCGGGTGGAAGAGGTTGTACATGCGGCGGCAGAGGTGGGGAACCTTCGCGTAGCCTGCGGTACGCGTTCGGAGGGAAGGGGGATGGGGGATCGAAGCCGGGGAGAGGGGTACCCAGCGGGGAGCCGTTGAGGGAGAGGTAGGCGCCGATGGGGGAGCCGACGAGGAAGAGGGTGTCCACCTCGAAGTCCAGCGGGGGCACTGCCATCGGGCCGTCCCGCCGGTCGATCACGCTCCGCCCTGCCGTCCGCGCGCCCGCGCCCGCTCGCCCGGAGCGGCGCCCGAAGAGTGCGAGGGGCCCGGCGCACCGCTGAGGACGTCGAACATGATGAGGCTGCCCAGCGAGTGGGCGAAGACAGAGACGAGGGGCCGCGGGGCGCCCGGCTCGGCCGCCCGTGCCTCGGCGAGGAACGCCGCGTACGCCTCGTTGAGGAGGCGGACCACCTGGCGTTCGAGGCGCAGCTGGTTTCTCAGGAGACTCGTGCGCAACAGCTGGAGAAGAGGCTAACCGTGCGGAGGATGAGGCCTCCGAAGTGCGCCGACATGAACATGAAGCAGTCCGCCAGCTTGTCTGCGGGCGCCGGCGGCCGGTCGGCGCGCAGCGGGGCAAGCGGCGTGCGCGTTGCTCGCGGACCGTTCAGAGCGTTCCTAACGGTCTTGACTCCCGTCGTGAGCGTCTGCGCGACACGTGAGCTTCGCGAGCGAGCGGCCCCCGGGAGCTGCGTCGCACCCCGCCCCACATGCCATCGTCCTGCCGAGCGACGCTGAGTGCGGGAAGGCGATGGCATGCATGGAATCAACGCACGTATAGGTTGTGTATCTGCTCGTGCCACTCGATGAAGCGTACGGAAACCTCCTCCGGAGCGCAGCCGTAGCGGCCCGCGGCCCGGTCAATCGTCGACTGTAGCCGGGAGGCGCAGACGCTGATGGGCGAGCCCATGGCCTTGCCCTCGGCCTGACTCCCGACGCTGCGCCCGCGCAGCCGGTCAACACCTCACGACGGGCCGAAGAGGCCGCAGTGCTATCTAACGCCATTAGGCGCTTGGCCCCGTGCGCTTAATCAGCTCCAGGTCAGGGTCGAACGAACCCATGCACGACGAGCAAGAGGTGCTTGCGGGCCTCCTGCCCGATGCTCGCTTCTTCAATGCCCATGAAAGAGGCTCGCCAGAGCGATCTAATCGGAGGCTGCTAGGCCTGCTGGCAGGTGCTGACGAGCTAAGAGCGGCTCTCGCTCTAAGAAGAAGCGTTCGAACGCTCTAAAGCGGCCCTGGACCGGCCGCGCACCCGGAGCGCGCGCTTCGATGATTAGCTGGCAGCGCTGCCGAAGCTGGCCATGTGCGAGCTGCAAAGTCCTGTTGGCTTGCTCTCTCGAGCTGCACCGTGCGAGCTGCGTTGCGATGCAGCTGCGAATCCGAGGTGGCAACTGAGGAAGACTTCTTCGAAGACCCGAGTTCGACACCGCACCGGGGCTTTCCGGAACGCTCGCGACGTACGTACGCACGTCGTCCGGCATCCGCTGCAGCTGCAGGAATCCAGGTGCAGCACGGGACGGGGGCGTAAAGCTATAGCTATAGACGGGTACTGCGGCAGACGGGACGGGGGCGTAAACCGGGCCGGGCCCGGCCGGGAGTGCGTGCGCATGCGCATGCGTGCGCGCGCGCATGCATACGCGCACGCGTACGCGCGGGGCACGGCCGCGGCGTTGCACGTATGCGAATTCAAGTCGACTGCACATGTATACGTACAATTAAAGAAAGCAAGTAGTTGATTACGACAGATCCTCCAGCAACCCTTGGACAGCTGCAGCAACAAATTTTAAATGCACTTGTGCTATGGTACAAAATGATCATGAAAACAAACTACAACGTGGCACTACGAATGCAATTCTGCCTGGCGCAGTGGGAAGAATCGAAATAAAATACTGCATAATCACTGAATTCAGTTCGAACGATGAAATGTCGAGAGTTACACAAACGCAACATTGACACTGTGATAAGCGAAAGCGTACTGACTGACTGACTGACGCACAGAGCTCCATGGCCAAGGGTAGAGGGCCGGCCGAGGCAGGGCTAGCGGCGGCCTACGCGTCGTCGTCGCTGGCGGAGGCGTAGGCGGCGAGGAGGGCGAGGCCGGCCGGCTCCTTGCCCTTCTTCTTCTTCGCCTTCACCACCACCAGCGGCACCGCCGCCGCCGCCTCCTCCACGTCGACCGCCTCCGCCTTGGCCGCCGACAGCGCCGGGCACCGGGGGCGGGGCGCGGGGGTCAGATTCGGGAGGGCGCGGGGGGCGCCCTGCGCACCGCCGACGCCGTCGCTCGCGCGGGTCTCGGGGGCCTCCTTCGCCTTCTTCGATGCCGGCTCCTCGTCTGACCCGTCGGACCAGTCGCTCTCGTCCCCGGCCTCCACCTGCCGCGAGTCAGCCGCCGGCACAGGGCGCGGCGCGGCCTCAGAGCTGCGGGGGGTACCTTGAGAACGGGCTGGCGGCCGCGGCGGAAGGTCTCCCGCGCGAGGCGGTCGTCGTCCTCCTCCTCCTTGCGCTGCGGGGCGGGCGGGGCGGACGGTCAGGGGCGGGCCCTCGAGGGGCCGGGGGCGCCGGGGGCACGGCGCGCACGCGCTGCGCCTCGGCCGCGGCGCGGCGGGCCTCGAGGAGCGAGTCGGCGTCGGCGGCCGCGTTGGCCGCGTTCAGCGCCCGGATCTCGTCCAGCCCCTCCAGGATGTCTGCCCGCGCATGAGCGCCATGGCCAGCGCGCGCCCCGGCGCGGCGGGACGAGGGGCGCACCCATCTCGCGCTTGGAGTCTGCGGTGCGGTTCTCGAGGGCCTTCATCGCGTCGCCCTCCTCCTCGTCCGCCCGCTGCCTCTTCGCCCTCTCCTCCTGCGGCCCCGCCGTGAGCGGTCGGCAGCGAGCTCGAGTCGCGGGGGCGCCCGGTCGGGGCGAGGGGCACCTCCTCCGACCGGGCCTTCCACGGCTCGAAGTTGCGGCGGATGCCGTGCTCCGCCGTGTAGTCGCTGCGGGCGCGGCGCGCGTGAGCAGGCAACGCGCCATGAGGGGCGGGGCGGCGGACCTGTTCTTGGGGTCGGTCTTGATGGTGAACTCGGCGGAGCAGCGGGGGCAGCGCATGTAAAGGCGATGCTTCTTGATGCCGAGGTAGTCGTCGTTCTCAACCGTCTCCTTGCGCGAGTTGAACTTCTTCCCCGCGCCGATGTACTCCCCGCACGTCGTGCACTGGACGCTCATCGGCATCATCATCCGGATCTTGATCTGGTCATTCTTCGGGCACTTCCGCTTCGCAAGCTTCTCCGGGTCGAAGTCGGGCGGCTGCAGGCGATGGCTGTCAGTGTCAGGCGAAGGGGGACACATTGGGGGCTGCAGAGCGTACATAGTACTTGTTGACGACCTTGCGCTCACCCATCGCTTAGCTGTGGGAGCCCAGGGCGCGGATATGAGTTGGGCGGGCGTCGAGCCGAGCAGGCCTAGGCGAACGCACCACCCAAGCTTGCTCGGCCGGCCGCGGGCAGATGTGAGCGCCTTGGCTCCTTTCTGTTCTCTGTTCACGGACCCGAAGCTCTGAGCTGATACAACCACAAGCCGAGGTCGCCCTGAGCGTCGGCGCTGCTGCAGCTGGCGTCTGCTGATGACTGCTATGCGCTGCTCCAACAAAATACAGGTCGAGGCTGATGTGATTACGCCTAGCGCACCTTTCCGGCTTTGCTGTCTATGCCGACTTGACGATTTACGGGTAGAGCGCGCACTGAGACTCAGAGAGAGAGAGTCGTCAGATGAAGCTCGCAACTTACCATCAACGTCAGTGACGCGAAGGGGTCGGACGTCCCGTGCCCGCAACAAGCGTGCGCATGCGTTCCGCGTCGATCTGCAGCGCCTAAAGCGCTCCATGGCGGCTTCATGGCGAGGCGAACGCTTTGTGTTTGCTGTACCCTACGAACTTCCCAAAAACCCGGTGTCGGTTCCGCACGGGAGCTTTACCGCGAGACAGGCAGCTAGCAGCCCGGGCCAATGCTGCGGTTCCGAGGATCTCGGTACTTTAGGCAGCGGCTAGTTTGCTCGACTCTATCTGGCCGCGCGATCCGCATCGATGACATCCGCGCCCTCGACGAGCGGCCCGGCCTCAGAGGTTCGTGGCGCCCCCCGCTTCGGCAGCGCGTCTCTGACGTACCGCAGAGTTCGAGGCGAGTCTGCTGCGGCTGCTCGAGAAGATCACCAACGGGTGCACGATCGAGATCAACGAGACCGGTGCGCCCCGCAGAGGCGGCCCCGCGGACCGCCGGCAGCAGTTCCAGCGCGTAGCCATGTACCTCTAGCTACGCATCACTCACGCGCTCCCGCTCCGCTCTCGTGCAGGCACGAGCCTGCGGTACAAGCCGGGCTTCATCGTCGGCGGGACGATCACGCACGACTGCGGGACAGCGAGGTCAATAGGCTACTTCCTGGAGGCGCTCGTGTGCCTCGCGCCGTTCGGGAAGAAGGCGCTCGCAGCGACGCTGCGGGGCATCACGAACGCAGAGGAGGACCTGTCGGTGCGCCCCGCCCCGCAGCCGCCGCGGCGCGCGGGACGCTGAGCGGCGCGCGCAGGTCGACCTCATTCGAACAGTCACGCTGCCCAACCTGAAGCACTTCGGCATAGACGAGGAGAACCTAGAGCTCAAGGCGGGCGCCGCCCTCGCCGCCCCGGCTGGCCCGCACCCCGCCGCCTCTGACGCGAACGCACGCGCAGATAGCAAAACGCGGGGCGCCGCCGGAGGGAGGCGGGGAGGTTATATTCAAGTGCCCCGTGGTGAAGCAGCTGAGGCCGATCCAGCTCCTCGACGAGGGCAAGATCAAGCGAATACGCGGAGTCGCGTGCGGACGAACCCCGCCGCCCCGCGCCGCGAGCGCGGGCCTTGAGGGGTGCGCACGCCAGGTACGTCACGCGGATGTCTCCGCAAGCTGCAAACAGGATGGTCGACTCGGCGAGGGCCCTGCTGAACGTTCGCCCCCCCCCCCCCCCCTCCCGCCCCCCGCCCCCGATCTCCCGCCCCCCGACATCGACGTACCCCCCCGCGCGCGCAGAAGTTCATTCCGGACGTGTACATCTACACGGACCACTACAAGGGCAACGACTCGGGGAGGTGCGGCCGGCGGGGAGCGCCCCCGCCTCCCCCGGTCGGGCCTGGCGTGGCCCGACGCCCCCGGGCAGGTCCCCCGGGTTCGCCCTCTCGCTGGTCGCCGAGAGCACGACGGGCACGCTGCTCTGCGCCGAGAAGGTGCCGGGCGCTGCACCCCCCTCCCCGCTCCCTCCCCGCGCGCCCCGCGCGACGCCCCGGGTTGCAGGTGGGGGAGGCGGGGTCGATGCCGGAGGACATCGGGACGGCGGCGGCGCGGCTGCTCATGGAGGAGATCATGAAGGTGTGTCCCTCACTTCCAGATGGGGATCGGGTCGGACCGGGCTGACTCGGGCGTGCCCCCCAGGGCGGCTGCGTGGACACGAGCGCGCAGGGGACGATGCTGCTGCTGATGGCCCTCGGGCCCGAGGACGTCTCCAAGATACGCCTCGGCAAGCTCTCCCCCTACACGTGCGCGCCCCCGCCCCCGGGTCGCGGCCTCGCCTCGCGCCTCGCGCGGCCCCCGCCGGGCAGCCGGGGGCCGATGCGGGGGCGCGGGGCGCAGGGTGGAGCTGCTGCGGCACATCCGCCAGTTCTTCAGCGTGACCTTCAAGGTGCGCGGGGGGCGGGGCCGGCCTGCCCGAGGAGGAGCCCGGGCCTTAGGCGCGCGCAGGTGAAGGTGGACCCGGAGAGCGACACGCTGCTCGCCTCGTGCCTCGGCGCCGGCTTCACGAACATGTCCCGCAGGGTCATGTGACCAACCCGCGCCCGCCGTCGATCCCTGCCGCAGCGCCAGGGCGGGGGCTAGGGGCCGGGGGCCGGGGCGGGCCCTGCAGCTGTGCATGCACTCGTCCGGATCCGGATCGGCACGAGACTCCCGTTGCTGCTTAATTACACATGCGGCGAGCGACATGCAGCGCGGTCGCGGATGGCGCCAACAGCGAGCACAGTTACATGCACTGGGCGAAGCGCGGGGCGCAGGCGGCGGATCCGGAGGTGCCGGCGGGGGCCGCCCCCGCCGCCCCGCAGGCCTGCGCGCGGTGAGGCGAGCCCCGGCCCCCGAGCCTCGAAGCAGGAGCGAGGGCGGAGGGGACCTGGACGGCGGCGGCGGTGGCGGCGGCGGCGGTGGGGCCCCAGGCCGCGCGGAAGCGCGCCCCCGCGCTCGGCGCGTCCGCCGCGAAGGCGAAGCAGGGGCCGCGGGGGCCGGCCCCCGAGTTCCACACGTACTGCACGCGGGGGCGGGGCGTTCGAGAAGGAGCGGGCGGGGGGTGGGGCGGGGCGCACGAGGAGCGGGCACCACTTTCGGTTGTTGCGGTCGGCGCACCCGATCGCGATCTCGACCTGCGCGCCCCCGCCGCCCCGTGAGCCCTGGCGGGCGCGGGCTGCGGCGGGCGGGGGCAGGCGGGCCATCTTCTCCATGCGCTGGTAGGACCAGCCCCAGCCGCCCACGCCGCTCCCCGGGTCGTACGCGAACGCCCCGTACCTGAAGGGTGCGTCGGGCGGGAGGATAGGGCCGCGGGGAGGGAAACAGGGCACCGGACGGCGGTGGAGGGGGTGACGAGGCAGGAGCGCAGGTACGCCTTGACGAAGTCGTCCGTGAACGAGGCCTGCGCGCGGGGGGTGGGCGGCGGGGGGCGGGCCGGCAGCAGGCGGCGCACGAGGTTCGCGGAGTAGCCCGAGACGACCGCGCGCGAGTCGTCGGCCTGCGTTCCGCGCGGCCCGTCAGAGGGCGGAGGCGGAAAGCGGAGGAGGGGGCCGGGCCTTGAGGAGCTCGAGGTCCGTGCTGAAGAAGCTGCGCGGGGCGGCGTGAGGACGTGGGGGAGACGGCCGGGGAGAAGGGAACGGGCGGGCCGCGCGTCGGCCAGCGTCCGGTTGTCCCCCGCCTGCCCGCGGGGTCAGCGTCAGCGGAGGGCGAGAGCGCGGTCGCGTCTAGGGGCTTCGAGCCTCTAAGTACGGTCTCTAACTGCAGCGCAGGGCACTGCTGAGGGGGGCGGACGCCGAGGAGCTGGGTGAAGTAGTCGGCGGAGAAGCGGGGCACGGGCCCGAAGACGCGCCGCAGCACGTGCACCCCGGAGAGCGCCACCTGCGCGCGCGCGCGCCCGGGGCTTCAGATCGGCTCCAGGCGGGGTGGCGGAGGGGCGGGTGCCATGTCCTTGACGCTGAGCCCGAGGTGCGCGAAGTAGGGCTTCATCTGGGCGCGCTCTCAGAGGGCGCGGGAGGAGGGCGGACCCGGTTCGAGAGAGGGGAGTACACGCCACCGCGATGGTCATGTCGAGCCGGGGGAGCTGCGCGGGGCGCGCGCTCGAACGGCGGGGGCGAACGAAGGGGCAGGGGGGCGCGCGCGCCTGGCCGTTGGCGCCCGGGCGCGTGGCGTCGAGGCGGCCGAGCCCCACGGGGATGCGCGGCCCGCCGGCCGCCTGTCCAGATAAGGTCAGACGGGAGGGGAGCGCGGCGCAGGGCGAGGGGCGGGGCGGGGGCGGGGGCGGACCTCGATGGCAGCGGCACTGCCGACGGCGATTGCGTCGGCCCATGTTACCCCCGCGTACTTCGCCTGGTTCAGGATCGTGTCCTGCGCCGGCGGCGGTCGCGGTCGGGGGCGGGGCGGGGCGTCGACGGGGCGGGGCGCGCGTTCAGGAGGGTGAGAACGGAATTGAGCCGCTTGTTCTCGGGGCGCGCGAGCTCCTCGGGGAAGTGCAGGCTCCCGTCCGCCTTCCACCGGGCGCGCCCCGTCACCCCGCGGCCGCCGCCACGTGCGAGCGGCGAAGGCGCGGCGCACCCCGCTGCAGAAAGCGTCGTGGTACTGGCGCGGGCGAGACAGTCAGAGGAAGGTCCTCAAGGAGAGTTTGGAGCCCGCGGCCGACCTCGCAGCGGACGAGGCCGGCGATGACGTCCTGGCTCTGGAGCAGCGCGAGCACGTCCTGCGGGAAGCAGTGGGGCCGGCGGCGCGGGGCACGACGGAGCGCGAAGGTGAGCGCACGGCGCGGATGTCCGCCTCTGCGAAGGCGAGGGCGGCGGCGCGGGCGGCGGCGGGGGCGGCGGTGGCGGTGGCGGGGCCCGGCGTGCCCCGGGCGACGCGGTGGCAGCCGGCGAGGACGCCGCGGGGGACGCCGTCGCTCCGGGCGACGCCGCCGCCGTCCCCGCGGGGCCCGCAGTCGCGCCCGCGCCCGGCGACGCCTGCGGCGACTCCGAGGCCGGCGGCGGCGGCAGAGGCGGAAACGAGATGGCGGGGAGCGGCGCCGCGGAGATCACGGGGATGGGCGCGTCCGGCGGCGGCGGCAGGAGCGCATCTGTGGCGGGTCAAAAGAGCGGGGCGCGGGCCGGCACGCGCGTGCGCCGCACCCGAGGTGGCCGGCGCCGGCTGAGGCAGCTCCGGCGCCGCGCACTGCGAGGGGTCGGAAACGAACGCGACGGAGCAGAGGCCGCTCTACGACGTGGCACGAGTGAGGCGCGGCGCGCGAGCTCAGGAGGCATCGAATTCACGGTTCAAACCTGGACGCAGGCCGGGCTTGCGGGATCCGGACACCAGGTACACCCCGGCGTCGCCAGGCAGGAGGTGCAGTCAGACGATACACTACAGTCGGCAATCACAGGTGCCGGCTGCACGGAAGATGCCGCTGCGCTCGGAAACGTCAATCAAGCCGACCAACCGCTCAGCATCAGCCGGCGCCGATCAAGCGCGCGTATAAGCGAGCGCGGAAAGCGGAAAAGCTCTTTGCCAAACGCGATGACAAGCTAGAAGAGCGCGCCGCCGCCTGACGAACCCGAGCAATCCGTCGCGGAGAGCGCCCACGTTCCCGCGCAGCTGGCGCTCTGCGCGCAGACACCCGGGGCACCATCCGCGAGGCACCAACCGCAATCCTGCGCGGGAAGCATCAGCGGTGGGAGCGGCGCATCAGCGGCGGAAGGACAAGCGGTCACCGGGAGCTGGACGCAGCTATTGCAATCCGACTGCCCCTCGCAGCTCCCCGAGAGCTGCGCGGAGGCCCGGAGCGCCAGGATGAAGAGCGCCAGGAACGCGAGGCGGCGCATTTGATCGATCGTTTGTACCCCCAACCCGCTCCTGCCCCGGTACGTCGGTCCACTTCGTTTGCTGAGAAGATGGCCACGGCTCGTACGGCTCGCCGGGCGCCCAGCTCGACGAGCTCTGGGCACGACAGCGATGGTGAGACCGAGCAGTTCAGTGCCAAGGAGAAGGAGGTCATCGCCATCGGAGTTCGGCTCTGGTCCGTGTCAAAAGAACTCGCCGGCTGTTTCAAAGACCTTGTAACATGGCTTCTCACTGAGGCAAGTGTCCAAGGGCTCCGTATGCGCCGTGTGAAGGGTTTCCGAACGTCGTCCGCAGGGCCCAACCTTCATCGTCGAGCGGCTTGGCCTCCGGGATCCGCGGACGCAGCGGAAGCTTCGGAGGTTCGTTGGCAAGCTGCGGGTCGCCCCGTATAGGCTGCGGCTCCCGGATGCCGTTCCGCCTCGTCCGACTTCTGCGGAATTCTGCGGCGGCCGCCTTCGCACTCAGCGGTTGACGGGCCTCTGCAGATACGTGCGGCGCCTCGGCATCCGATTCGGCATCGTGCGGATCCCCGCCCAGAAGGAGGGCACTGGCTTTATGGACGGTCCGTCCGCCGGCCGCGTTTTCCGGGCCGCCCGCCGCGGTCTGACGCGAAACCGCGCAGCCCTGGACGCTGCGGAGGTCCCGCAGACGCCGCGCTCCGGGAATCCGAGCGGTCATGTTGTCCGGCGCCAGCTTCCCGTGGACTTCCCGCCCCCTCGGCGCCGGGTCGTGCCCGGGACGCAGGCGAAGCCGCGCGCTCCGCGGGAGCTCGCTCGGCCCCCTCCGGCATCGCTCGAGAACCAGCTCCGCGCCTTGACGCAGCAGGCGCGCCGCGTCGCCGCCGCGTTGCGGTTGCCCCGTGCGTCCCACTAACGCCCGTGCGCCGCAGCTCGCCGCACTGCAGGCGGCGGCGGCCGCGCAAGCAGCATCGTCTGGGGCCCCCGCAGCGGCGGCGCCCCCAGCGGCCCCGGCGCCCAGCCCCTTCGCCGCTCTCGCCGGCCTGGCAGCGGCCGCCAACGCGCAGGCCGCCGCGGCGTCGAAGCCGGCCGTCCTGCCCTGGGAAAGCCCGCGGCGCCCGTGGTCGACCCGGCGCCGGCGGCCGAGCCCGCCCCGCCCGCCCCTCTCCCTTCGCCGCCCTCGCGGCGGCGGCCGCCGCCGCCAACGCCGCCGCCGCCGGCGTCGCCATCGCGGCCCGGCGAAGGCCGCGGCGCCGGCGCCGGCGGCGGGGCCCTCGGAGTCGGCGGTGGCGGCGGCTGTGGCGGAGCCGCAGGCGAGAGCGGAGCCGAAGTTGACGGCGAAGCAGCGCGCGGCGGCGGAGAAGGAGAAGGCGGCCCGCTCGCTCGCCGCCGCCCTCGCCAGCTCCTCTTCCGACAGCTAGCGAGCGGCCCGGCACGGCAACGCGCCGGGGCAATCGCCCTAGCAGCAGAGGTACCAACCACCACCCTGTACATTTCTTTTTCTTCCCGTGCGCGCGAGAGCGACCAGCGCACATGAGCCTCGGTTGGGAATCAAACCAGTCGGGCGATGCTTTCTTCGAATTCGTTCGGTGCATGTACGTGGATCGAGAGGAGGGGGGGCGGGGGGGATCGGAGGGCGCTGCAAAGGTCTAGCTAGCTATAGATCCGGGCCGGGTGGTGGAAGCTTGAGGGGCCCAGAGGCGAGCCCGCGGTCAGGAGAGGAAGTCGTCGTCGTCGAGGGAGAAGGCGGCGGCCGACGCCGAGGCGCCGGGGGGCGAGGCCGAGGGCGCCGTCGCCGAGGCCGCCGCCTCGTCCAGCCACGCCTGCGCGGGAGCTCGGCCCGGGGCACGGGCGGCCGAAGGCGGGGGCGCGGCACCTCGAAGTTGGCCGGGTCCTCGATGGCCGCCTTCAGGCTCGCCCCGCCCTTCTTCTCCTCCCCCGCCCCCGCCGCCGGCTTCCCCGCCGACGCCTCCGCCGCCGCCGTCGCCTCTGCTGCCGCCTTCTCCTCCGCCGCCTTCTTTTCCGCCGCCGCCTTCTCCTCAGCCGCCTTTTTCTCGGCCGCCGCCTTCTCGGCCGCCGCCTTGGCCTCTGCCTCGGCCTTGGCCTTGGCCTCTGACGCCGCCTTCTCGGCCGCCGCCTTCTTCTCAGCCGCCGCAGAGGCCTCTGCCGCCTTCTTGGCCTCGGCCGCCGCCTTCTTCTCCTCGGCCGCGGCCTTCTTGTCCGCGGCCGCCTTCTCCTGCGCCGCCTTCTTGTCGGCCGCCGCTTTTGCCTCCACCTCCTTCTTCTCCGCCGCCGCCTTCTCGGCTGCTGCTTTCTTCTCGGCCGCCGCCTTCTCTGCTGCCGCCTTCTCGGCCGCAGCCTTCTCAGCTGCCGCCTTCTGTGCCGCCGCCTTTTCTGCCGCCGCCTTCCCCTCAGCCGCCTTCTTCTCAGTCGCCGCCTTCGCTTCTGCCGCCGCCTTGGCCGCCTCCGCCGCCTTCGCCTCGGCCTCGGCCTCGGCCTCAGCGTCGGCGTCGGCGGCGGCGTCGCTGGGGCGGCCCTTGGGGCTCCCCGGGGGCGTCCCGAGGTCGAACTGGACGTCGCCCCAGCCGCCGCCCTCGCCGGCTGGCCTCGCGGGCGCGGAGGGCGCGCCGGGCGCCCCCGCCGCCTCCTCGGGGCCGTCGAAGTCGTCCTGGCCGCCCCCCGAGAGCTCGAACACCGCCTCCGGCGGCCGCTTCAGCGGCGGGCTCCCCGGCGCGTCCCCGACCGGCTTCGCCTGGCCCCGAGGCACGTTAGGCCCGCGCGGATGCGAGATGGCGCGGGACACGGCGCACCTGTACCCCGCTGGGACCGGCCTCGGCGGCGTACATGGAGCCGCCGACGGGGTACTCAAAGTCGGTGCGGCCCTGGTTGATGGGCAGCGCCGCCTGCGGGGGCGGTGAGGCCGGCGGGGCGTCGTGTGCGGGGGGAGGGGGCAGGGGGCACCAGGATGTCGTGCCACTGGGCCTCCTCGCGCGCGAGCTGGCGCTTGGCGGACTTGGAGAGCTCGCCCTGCGCCCGGGGCGCTCGGGGCGGGCGGGTGCAGCGGGTGCAGCGGAGGGCGGGGGAGGGGACCTGGAGGGGCCCGAACATGAGGTCGATGAAGAAGTCCTCCTCGAAGCTGCGAGGCGAGGCCGGTGAGGCCGGCGGGGCGGGGCAGACCCACGGGCGGGGCGGGGCGGGGCGGGGCGGACCGCTTGTCGTCGGTGGCCCCGTCGAGCTGGAGCTTCGTGAACCGCAGCACGCCTGCCGGCCACGCGGGGGAGGCGGTGAGCCGCTCCCGCCGCCGAGCAGGGAGAGGCGCGGCGGGCGGGCGGGCGCGGGCGGGCGCCGCCCCAGCACGCCCCGCGCCCGCCCCTTCCCAGCCTGGAGGCGCGCACCGTGGTCGGCGAAGCCGGTGTGGAAGGCGAAGCGGAAGAGGATCGGCGTCGTGAGGGCCCCCAGGTGGAAGAACTGGCGTAGAGGCGCGGTCAGGGACGAGCGGGCCGCTGGCTTCCGATGGCGGGGCGGGGGCGCCTTGACGAGGATGTTGCCCTGGATGATGCACTCCACCTGGAAGGAGACCGAGAGGTCCTTGTTCGTGTACGTCCTGCGCGCCCCCGGCGGCCCGGGCCCCGCGTGAGACCGGGCGGGAGGGGACCGGGAGGGGCCCGGGGGGCCCACTTCAGGGGCCCGTGCTCGGCGGAGTTGAAGATGGGCGTCTTCCCAAAGTTTCGGAAGATCTGGGGGGGTACGGGCGCAAGATAAGCGGGGTAGCAGCGGGCAGCTTGTGGAGCGGTGCGAAGCGCACCTGGAAGTACGGCTTGCAGCCGCCCGAGCGGTCGAACTTCGGTATGGTGTTCATGATGATGCGCTGCGGGGGGCGCTCGTTCGAGAGCGGGCCGCAGCCGGGGCCGGGGCATGCGCGCGCGCCTGCAGGACGAGGGGCCGGCAGTGCGGGACGCGGCGGCCCTTGATCACGTCCGTGAAGTAGCCGACGAAGCTGTACCCCCGGCGGTTGGCGGGGGGTCACGAGCGGCGCGGGGGGCAGGGCGGGCACCGCTTCTGGGAGGGCACGGTGACGCCCTTCTCGTCCCAGGAGCGCTTCACGCCGAACATGTGGAGCGCCTCAGCGCCGCTCTCCGCGATCCCCGCGTAGGCCATGTACCCCGCCACCGCCAGGCCCGTCCGGCCCTTGCCCGCCTGCCGCCCGCGGGTCGGCGGGGTAGGCGGGTGCAGCGGGCCGGGACGGGGCCGGGGTACCAGGCAGTGGACGACGGCGACGTTCTGCGGGTCTGCCTTGAGCCAGCCGTCCATAGACTTCGAGATTTTGAAGAGCATCTCCAGCGGCGGCGCTGCGGCGCGGCGCGGGGCGCTGCGTGAGGAGCGGAGAGGGGCAGGCGGCACGGGAGCGGCCCGCCGGGCTCACCGTGGTGGTCCGGGAATCCGAACTCGAGGACCTGAGGCCGCACAGCTAAGCGGGGAGCGCGCCGCTGAGCGGTTCCTGCCCTACCTGGTTGTCGAACTTCGTGTCTGCGGCGTGCGGGTGAGCTCGGCGGCGGGGACGAGGAGCGGGGTGAACGCGACGCACAGTCGTAGCGGCGGTCGCTCAGGTTCCAAATCATGTACTTGCCCTTGTGCCGGCCGTTGAGGAACGCCGCGACATCGTCGATGTCGCTGCGGCCGGCCGGGGTCAGCTGCGCCGCATGCCGCGCGCCTGAGAATGCTATGAGCGCCGAATGCGCACTTGCGGAACGCCGCCTCCACGCCGGCGGAAGGAAAGCCCATCGCTGCGTGCACGAGTTAGCGGCGCTCCTTCGAGCGCTACGGGCGGCCTGAAGGCGGCGCAAGCGTTGCAGACGTACCGATGATGCGGTCAGTGATGTACGTGAGGTCGCTGCGCGGCGCAATAGGATTCATGAGAATGACCGCCGCCAGGGTCGGAGGCGCTGTCGCGGCGGCGGCGGCGTTGGAAATTGCTTACAGGTCGACGCCGCTCTCTTTGTCGACGAGCCGTTTTCGGTCCTGGCTCACGACGGCGCGGAGCTTGCTCAAGAAGCCTGCGGGACGGCGACGGGCCGCTAAGCGCTCGAAGCCGAGCTCTTCGCCACACATACGAGGCGCCGCGACGCACCGTCCATCTTGACGGCCGGCTGAGTTTACCCCGGGGGATGAACTCTGCCCCCGGTACAAGTGTCGGTCGATGTTTGAGTGGGCGGAGCGGCTCGTGGGGCGGCTCTCACGGACCGTGCCGGATTGCACGCCAAGTGCGGTTTTGAGCATCCTTCCGCGTGCCCCCGCCGATCAAATTCTCGTCGTGCAGCACGGTCCGTCGTCGGCGCCTGGTGCGTGATTCACGTGGGACTCGCCGGTGGAGTGCTCTGGTCGGACAACGCGCTGTGGAGGGCTTTCTCGGACGGCTCCTGGGGCTACGTCGCCGGTGCGTTCAGCGGACTGCGCCCGTAGCACCGAGCGAGCTTCGCTGTGCCGCGCAGCATTCGCCGTTGTGGTTGCGGTCAACTGCTGGCGGTACTTCAGCCTTGTCGGCAGCGATCCGGGATACGTGGAGGTCGCCGACCGCGTGCGGGCCGGTGCGCTCGCCGCGACGGCCAGTCTCCCGTACGCGACATTCCGATATCGCCGCAGATGACCCGGACGCGGATCAGGAGGCTGGCCTTCTGCGCTACGCCGCTGACGTCGGCGCGTCCCGCGCTGCGCCGCCGCTGGCGACCCTGCCACCGTACCACCGCTTCTGCACGCCGTGCGGGATTGTACAGGTGCCAGAGTTGCACAGCCGTTCATGATAACAGCCGCAGCCTCCGACACCCCCCCGCAGCCGCTGCGGAGCAAGCACTGTAAGGAATGCAACCGCTGCGTCCGCCGCTTCGGTGCACGAGACTGCGCCGGCTGGTCAAACTTGGGCGAGACTGAATCCTGCTTTCGGTTGTGACGGCAGACCATCACTGCTTCTGGATCGGGACATGCGTCGGGGAGAAGAATCACTGCACGTACCCCCCTCTATGCGTCCCGTACCCCTCTGATTTACATCCCAGGTCGTTTTCTTTGGTACCTCATCACAGAGACTCTAGTCTGTGGCTGGGGCCTCCTACTTGTGCGCCCGTACCCCGGCTTCTACCCCTCCTCCTCCTCCCCCCCCTCCCCCTCCCCCTCCCCCCCCTTCCCTTGCGCCTCCTGAATTCCAGGCGGCTCGGATCCAGGCGGGGAGCGGCCTCGAGGACCGCCCTGGCTTCAAGCAATGGCTTGACGACAACGGATTCCTCCTCATCTGTATTATTCTTATCCTTATGTTCGGTGCGCCGTACCCTCAAGATCTGCCACGGCGCGCTTGCCGCACCCCGTTCGAATCCCGTTTCCCCGCCAGGCATGCTCCCCTTCTCGCTGGCTGTTTACCACGGCTTCCTGGCGTGCTCGAACCAGACCACGTGGGAGGCCCGTGCCTCGAATCGCTGCGGGGGATTCGCGAGCTGAGAGGCCCTGTACCCAGATGCTCAAGCGGGCGAAGATCGATTACCTGAAGGCAGTCCCGGAGAACGTGTACCCCTTCTCGCGGGGCTGCTGGCCGAACCTGCGGTGCGCCTACCCCTCCCGCACGCCCCTGGCTCCGCCCTCGTGACTTTCCTCTTTTGAAGGTACTTCTGCTTCTCGCTGGGGCGCGGCCCTCCCGTCGAGTGGCAGGCGAGTTCCCTCCTCCGCTCTCTCTTCACGTCTTCCGAGCGAGCCGTGAACTCGGAGGCAGATGCCTTCCCCCGAGGCGCTGGAGGCCAAGAGCAAGGAGTGGAACTGGTTCTCGAACGAGTTCGTTGGTTCCCGCGCCGCCCGCTCTAGATCTCTGTGCCGCCGAGGGCTCAACGAGGCTTCTCTTCCGCAGGTACTACGACTGCTGCTGATCGCCGAGTACACCCGACCTGCTGTGGATCTGGCCGGCACCCTCCCCACCAACCTTCTCGGGCCTCGGCGTTCGCCGGCCTCCCCTATAGCTAGGCCTTCGAATTCCTATTACCATAGCCACCGCCGGCGCCCTAGGCCTCCCTTCGCCGCTTTGCGACACCAGTCGCTATTATTCACTTTATTTTTCGCTTCATTGAACGTCATTTATTGCTAATTCACTTTTGAGAGCTCTCGGCGAGGGCTCGCATATGCAGGCGCATGCGCGCGCTAGTCGCGGCCGGCCCCCGGGCCCCGGCCCGCCGGCGCGCGAGCGCCCGGCGCCGGTCGACGCACACCGACTCGGCGACACGCCGCTGTATTCTCGGTCGAATCAAATCGTGCCGGCCCGCCGCGCCCGTGCACGTGCACGTGCGTTCAGGCATGGGCACTGCGGCAGGGCCGGGTACGAGACCTACAGCAAGGCCTGGTGGAGTGCGTCGGACGTCGACCCGCCGGCGCCGCAGCGGCTGCGCCCAGCAGCGCTTTCAATGCATCTAAGAGTTCTTGGCGTGAGTCCCGTGATCCTGCGGAGCGGCAGCTGCAGGGGGCTCGACGTCGACCAGAACGCCGCACGGCAGCCAACGCGGAGCGCCCAGCAGGCCCTGGAACTCTTTTCCATTTCATTTCTGTATGAGGGGAAACCACGAAGCGTGCTGCGCTCCTTCGCCGACCTATGCGATTTGGAGGCGTCGGTGCGCGGCGCCGGCCGAAGGGGCGCGGCCGAAGGGGGCGCTTGCCGCGCCCAATAGGAGCTTAGATGCGGTATACGTAGCGGTCGCTTGGTCACAGGAGCGCTCGTCGTATCGAGAGGCGCCCGTCGCCGCTGTCTCACGCGGATCGGCCGGGGCGCCGGCGCAGCTTCGCGCGGATCTCGGCTCGGCGCTGAAGGCGAGCCTCCGTGCGGGCGTCAAGGAGCTCTTTCTCGCCGGCCCGTCGCAGCGGCGGGCGCGGATACTCGGATTCCTTGCTGGCTTGTGTGCCTCGTGTCCTGGCGCCCTCGGCCACCGTCGGCTCCGTTCCTTCTTCGAGCTCGATCGCCTCGAAGATGGCGTTGCTTCCGTTCGCGATGGTACCGCCGCCGTGGACGCGGGCGGCGAGGCGGGCGCGTGCGAGGGGATCCGGAGGGCGCGCGCCCGGCCCGCCTCGGTTCGCTCCCCGCTCTTTCTCTCGTCGCGCCGCGCCTCTAATCCTTCTGCATGCGCAGGCGCCAGCCTTGAACTCTGCCGACGACTGTGCAAACCCCTCCGACGAATCGCCGGGGACTCACTGCGAGTGCGCCCAGCGTTTCAAAAGCTCTCCTAGACCCGCCGTTCGAACGCTGACGGGGGCGGGGCAGGGAGGGCGGGGAGGGGTGGGACGGCCTGGGGCGCCTCGGGTGCCTCCCGCAGGACCTGCTGGACGACATCGTGGCGCTGCTGGGGCACAGGGACCTCTGCCGCCTCGCCGCCGCCTCCCGCCCTCTCCGCGCCGTGGCCGACGCCCCGTGCGCCGCACCCGTCCTCGGCCCCGCCTTCCCTTCCGACGTGCTCTGCAGCCACGTCTGGAGGCGGGCGCTCGCGGCGCGCTTCGGCGTGGCGGACGTGGGGGGTATGCCGGCAGCCTGCGGGGGGTCCTGGAAGCGGGCCTTCGCCGAGATGCTCGCCGGCCCTCCGGAGCTCTTCATCGTCCACAAGGCCCGCTCCCCACCGCTTGTGCCTGTACCCCTGTTGTTGAGATGAGCGATGTACCCCCGGCAGGTCCAGCGCCGCGACACGGTCGCGGGCCTCGCCCTCCGTTACCGCGTGACTGTGCGCTCCCGTACCCCCGCTCGGCGCCCGCCCCTGTACCCCTTCCGACCTCGATCCCGCGGACGCAGCCGGGGGACATCAAGCGGGCGAACAACATCCTCAGCGAGGGGACCTTCCGCCAGCGCGAGTCGGTCCTCGTGCCCCTGCCCCCGGCCGCCATGCCCGTCCTCCTCCGCCCCGAGGAGGCCGAGGCGCCCGTGCCCCGCCTGCACTACGGTGCGTCGGCGAGAGGGGTAACGCGCGCTGGCCGCCCGCCGCCCGCCAACGCCGGCGCGCCGGCAGACGACGCGGCGCAGCGGTACTCCCTCGCGTTCGCCCAGTCCCAGGCGCGCCCCTCCCGCAGCCGGCCCCGGCCCCGCGGGCCCCCCCGTGGGCTGAGAGGGCTCCCCTCGCGGCGCGCAGCTAGCGGTGAGCGACGTGCCCCCGCCGAGCGCCGAGGCGGAGGCCGCCGCGGAGGCCGCTGCGGAGGCGCGGCGGCGGGCGAGGTGAGCACCCGGCGCCCCTCTCACACCGTACCCCCCGTTCACGCTGGTACCCGGCAGGCTCGTCCGCACTCTTCAGCGCTCCATGGGCCTCTCGGAGGGGGAGGCGAGGTTCGCGTACCCCTCCTTTCCCGCCGCTCGCCGTACCCTGCCCGCCTGACCCTTCCGGCGGGCAGCTACTACCTATCGTCGCAGGGCTTCGACCTGAAGAACGCGGTGGGGGAGATGCGGCGGGACGACGAGTGGGAGAGATGCGCGCAGGCGCAGGCGCGCTCGCAGGTCCGCCGCCGCGGCCTTCGAGGTCCAGCTGCAGGGCGCATGGGGGCGCACTCTGACCGGTGGCGTCGCGCAGGGGCGCACGGCGTCCCACGGGCAGGCCCATGTGCATGGCCTCGTGCACGCCGGGCAGCCGCACCGGCTCCGCTCGGCACCCTCGAGCTCGAGCTAGGGCAATGCAACCGAGGCAAGCTTATTTCGTATTCAAGAATCACTGAGTCAAGACACCTGTAAAGACATTAATCAATTTGAAGAAGGCTACTTTAAGGAGTCACGCAGAGATCTAGATCAGGCTGAGGCAAGGATCTTGGATTGCCGCACTGCGGCAGTGCCAGATCCGATGATCAGCCTGGCAGCGCATACGTATACTAGTACTGTCGAGAACTAGTACTGTCGGGCCCGGGGAACTAACGTTAATTATATATAATATATCTGCGCATGCGCATGCCGGCGCGGCCGCCGGGCGAGGGGGTTAAATCGCCATAATCCAGAGAGAATTCCGAAATGGCGCGCTTCATGATCATGATCATGATCATGATCACTTGAGCCAATTCATCGATCAACTGCGTACGTACCCGTCTCCGCTGCGTACCCGTCTCCACTCCTCGAACTCCTATAGCTGTAGCTGCTGCAGCCTGCAGATCACTCTGCTGCTGCAGATCACTTCAGATAGCAGTGAATAATAGCACTCGACTGCAGCCTGTTGACGCAGGTTGTCAGCTCCGGATCCAGCGGGCAGCGGGGAGTCAGCTGCAGCGCCGCGCCATGTCGCAGGCAGCCTCGAGCGCAGACGACATTGATCGAGCGTTGGAGAGGCCGATGACCCGTACTGCGAGCCAAGACGCCGCCATCACGCTCCTGGAATGCGCATCTGGAAAGCGCATGCGCATGCGAACGCTCGCATCAGCCGGCTGCAGCGATCTGGGGCGTGCTGCCGCTCCGGACTTCGATGCAGAGAGCAAAGCAGCAATGATTGGGCACGGAGCCCCGTCACTGATGGACCTGCCAAGTGCGTGGTCAAGTGCCGGGTCGCGCACTAGTACTCCAGGCCTAGGACCGATGCAAAGCACGAGCGCGCGCGCTGATCTGCGTCGTGCAGACGAACTCATCGTTCTGATCGTCGAGCACTTGGCGTCTCTCGGCGGGATTGTGGACGTCCTGAGCTTCGCCCTCGCTCGGCGCCGCTTCCAGGTGCTCACGTACAGCCACGCGGCGCTTTTCAGAGAGCCGACTCTCTTGGGAGGCCGCCCGGTGCGCCGACTCTCTTGGGAGCCGTTTTGGCCATGCGCCGAGCGTACGAACTCTCTCCCGGCGCTCACGCCTGGCGCAGGGCGGGGGCGCGATGTCGCTGCCGGACGTGGCGCGGCTGAGCGCGCGCTTCGGGAGCCACTTCGAGCGGCTCTGCCTCGGCGGCGTCCGCTTCGGCCCCGCCGCCGGCAGCGAGAGGCCGGCGCAGCTCCCGCCGGGCGAGCGGGGGCGCTGGGACGGGGCCCTGCTGCGCGCCCTGCGCGGCTGCCCGGGCCTCACGCACCTCTCCCTCGCGGGGGCCGACCCGGCGAGGCGCTGGGGCCGCTGGCCGCCCTGGCGGCGCCGGCGCCGGGGCTGCCGGGCGGGGCGGTGCGGCGGCTGCGCCAGGTGGACCTCTCGGGGCTGGCGGCGCCCTTCCGCGCCCTCCGCCGCCTCCTCCGCGCCTCCGCCGCCACCCTCGCGCGCCTCTTCCTCCCGTGCCCCGCCCCCGGCCCCCGCCCCCGCCCCCGCGCCGGCGTGCCCGAGCGCCGCGCAGGGGCGTGCGCGTGCTCCCGGAGCGCCCCGAGCTCGGGCTCGAGGGCGACGAGACCCGCAGGCTCCTCCGCGCCTTCGAGGGGCTCGAGTGCGCGCGCCCTCCGCCCCTCCCCGCCCCCCTGCCGACCGGTCCCCCCGCCCCCGCAGGTTCCCCCGGCTGGAGAGCGTGGACGTGTCGGGGACGAACGCGACGGGAGACGCGCGCGCGCTCGCCGCCCTCGTCGCCCGCCTCCCCGCCCTCCGCGAGCTCTACGCCGTCCGCCCCCGCGCCTTGGGGCTGGGGATGGGACGGAGACTTAGACCCTCGGGGGCGGGGCGCGCAGGTGGAGGAGGGCTTCCGCATGGACCTCGAGTTCTTCGTGGCGCGGCCCGCCCGCCGCCCCGCCCGCCTCGTCCTCCTCACCGACCCCGTCCGCCCCCGCCCCGCCCCGCCCCGCCCGCCGCCCTCGGCCGCGGCCGAGCGCGGCTGCAGCAGGAGGCGCTGGAGGAGCTGAGCGCGGCGTCGCTGCGGGAGCTCCGCGAGCACTTCGACGGGACCGCGCGCCCCCGCCCCGAGGCCGAACGCTTCGACCTCGCCCGCCTCGCCGCCCCGCCTTCTTCCGAGGTCGCCCCTCCCCTTCTGCCGCCCCCGAGGCCCGTGACGCGCCGCCCCCGCGCAGCCCTCTCCGCCGGGCCGGGGCCCCGCGGGCTCGCCGCCGCCCGCCGCCTCGTCTCGGGGCTCGGCGACTCCCTCCTGAGGGCCCCGACGCCGCCCCGCCCCCTGGGCCCTGGGCGAGCCCCCTCCCCGCGCCCCGCTCGCTCGCGGGTTCTCTCGCCGACGCCGCCCGCGCAGGCGCCGCCCTACTTCCGGGACGGGGCGGCGGTGGCGGCGGCGGCGGACCCGCTGGTGGCGGACGGGGCGACGGCGCTCCACGTGCTAGCCGCACGCTCCGCCGCTGCGTACTACACCGCCGCCAGCGTCCGCCAGGCGCGCCCCCCGCCCCGCCCCCCGCCCCGCCCCGCCCCGTCTAACCGAGCGGGGGCAGCTGATCAGGGAGTGGGGCCTGGGGCGCCTCGTGGACGAGCGGCTGCGCTCGGGGAGCCGGCGGCGGCGCTGCACCTCGCCGCCGCGCACTCCCCGGCCCTCGTCGCCGTCCTCCTCGCCGCCGGCGCCGACCCCCTTCTTCAGGCCCGCCCCCCCGCCCTGCGCCCCTCGCCCTGCGCCGCTCACGCGGGGGCGGGCAGGACGCGGAGGGGGCCACGGCGCTGCACGTCGCCTGCGCGCTGGGGCACGCGGAGGCGGCGCGGGCGCTGCTGGCCGCCGCCGCCCGCGCCGGCCTCGACCTGCTCGCCGTGAGGGACGGCGCGGGGCGCACCCCGCTGCAGCGGCTGCTCGCGATTGGCGCCGGTGACGAGCGGGAGCTGCACGCGAGCGAGCGCTTCGGCCGCTCGCTCATCGCCGCCCACGCCGTCGGCGCGTGCCCCTCCCCCGAGACCTCGACCGTCCCCGCCCCGCGGCCGATGCCAAATCGTGACGTCGCGCGCGCGCAGAGCTCCTGGGGCTCGATGGGGACCGCCTGGAGGCTCTGGGGGTACGCCGCGCCTTCCTGGAGGAGCCCGTCTGGGGCCCGGGGGGTACGGACCTCCTCCTGCATTTCGCGGCGCGGGGGGCCCTGCCCCGGGCCGCCCGCGCCCTCCTCGACGCCGGCGCCGAGCCCGCGCGCCTGGTCCGCCCCCCCCCCCCCCCCCCCCCCCGCTCCCCTTCCCCCCCCCAAACTTGCGTCTTTTCCGATGTACCCCGGTCGCGCGCAGAGCGGGGAGGGCGTGGAGGCGCTGGAGGGGGCGGAGCGGGAGTTCCTCGCGGTGGGGGCGGCCCTCGGGATCGGCGGCGACGAGGAGCCGGAGGCCGACGCGGGCGCCCCGCCGGCCAAGCGCCCCCGCACCGCCTAGGGGGGCCCGCGCGGGCCGCACCCCAATCCAGGCGTTCGGTTGCCCGGTCATGAAGCTGTTCTCCGTTGCCGGCATGGATAGGGTGGCTTTAAAGTTCGTTCCAAAACAGTTTCCTTTCAAAGCTTCTCCAATGCCATGATGATCGGATCCTATAGCTAGCTATAAGCTGCTGTTCCGGATCCTCAGGGCCTTTCAGTGTTTCATCATGGTGTTTCAGTGTTTCATCGATATATCTCCTAACTTAGTAATCATGATCAATTCAATGATTGGTCGCGATTGGTCATTCCTGACACTAGTACAGCCGCTATACATATGTATACGTAGTCACAGACTCACAGTGCGTGTTAATTGAATATTGAAAATCGAAAAAATCGCAGGCCAAGAACATTAATATTGGAATCTGGAGAAAGAGTATTGCAAATATGGAGAAACTGATCAAGAAACGAACTCGGAAGCAACGCGTACGTTATATATCGAAGCTCGGATCGACCTTTATTTGAGAGCGCGGCCCCCGGAGTGTCTCAAGGATCTGGGACCCAAACTTGGAAGGGAAGGCCTAGGCGGCGGCGAGGGCGGCGAGGGGAGCGCGGAGGGCGGGGGTCTCCAGGCGCGGCTGGCCATGGCCGCCCCCAGCCTCCAGCGCGGAGGGGGAGGGGGGCGAGGGCGAGCGGGTGAAGGCCGCGGCGGCGGGGTCGGCTGCGAGGAGGGAGGGGGGGGGAGGTTGGGGGCGGGGAGGGCCTCCGCGAGGGGCGTGGCCCCCCGCCCGTCCCGCACCTCCACCTCCACCGCCACGGGGCCCTGGCCCCCCGTGGTCACGCGTACGGGCGCCTCCTCCGCGGCCGCACCTCGCACCACGCGCCCTCCGGCTTGGGCCCCGGGGGCTTACGCGTGGCGAGCTCGAGGACGGGCTCGCGATGGGCCTCCGGCTCGGACTCCGGGGGCGTGGCGAGGCGGCGGGAGGGGCGGAAGCGGAGGGGCGGCGGGTGCAGGAGGACGTCGAGGATGTCGGGGCGGCCGGCGGCGGCGGCGAGCTGGAGCGGGGATGGGCCGCCCTCGGGCCCGTCGAGGGGCGCGTTGGGGTCGGCGCCGCGGGCGAGGAGGGCGGCGACCGCGGCGGCGGCGCCGGCCTCGACGGCGACGTGCAGCGCCGTGCGCCCGGCGGCGTCGCGCGCGTCGGGAACGGCGCCGGCCTCGACGAGGAGGCGGACGAGGTCGGGCGCGCCGGGCCGCTCGGGACCCAGCGCCGCCGCCTGGTGCAGCGGGGGCGGGTCGCCGCGGCCGGGTTCCGCCCCCGCCTCCAGGAGGAGCCGCGCCGCCTCCACTTCCCCCGCAGCCACGGCGGCCTGCAGCGCCGTCGGCGGATTCCAGCCCGCCGTCCGCGCGTTCACGGCGCCCTCAGCGCCTGCGCGCCGGCGTCGGGACCGACCCCGCGGCGCCTCCCGCGCTCGAGGGGTCGGGACGCACGAAGGAGGAGGCGGAGGACGCGGGTGCGGCCCGAGGCCGCCGCGCGGTGCACGGGTGGCACGCCTGCGCGCGCGCGGGGCGAGCGGTCACGGCGGGCGGGCTTGCATCGGGGCGTGGGTGCGCGCGGGGGCACCGTTCACTCCCCAAGCCGCGGGGTCGGCGCCGGCGGCAACGAGGGCGGCCACCGTCTCGACGTGCTCGTCGGTCTCGGCCTCAGCGAGGACGGCGGGGAGGGCGCGCCGCTCGCGCCGGGCGAAGCCCTGGAGGGGCGCGATGGCGCGGAGGGCGGCGAGCCAGTCGCGCCCGACCCAGTCGCCCGCCACGAGCGCCTCGAAGGGCGTGCAGCCGCGCTCGTCCGTCTCGAAGAGGTCCGCCCCGAGGGCGACCAGGGCGAGCACGGCGGGCACCAGCCCGCTGTGCTCCTTCTCCCGCAGCAGCCGGTGCAGCGCCCCCGCCGCCGGCCGGGCGGGACAGCGGCCGCACGGCCGGCGGGGGTCGAAGGCCTCGCAGGGGTACGGGGCGGACCAGGGGACGGGGAGGGGCCGGGCTTCGGGCCCCAGCGGGGCGGTGCTCGGAGAGGCGCCGGCGGCGAGGAGCTCGCGGGCCGCGACGAAAGCCCCCGCCTGCACGGCCACTGGGTCGCGGCGCGCGTGAGCATGGCAAAGGGGAGCGCCGGGGCGCCGGGGCGCGGGCGGCGCACGGAGAAAGGGGTGAAGCCGCGGGCGTCGAAGGCGTCGAGGCCGGCGGCGAGCGGCGCGCGGAAGGCGGCGGCCGCCTCGCGGGCGCGCAGGCGCTGCCGGGCGGGGTCCGTCTCGCCGCAGGCGGCGGCGAGCTCGCGGAAGGGGTCGCGGACGACGACGGCGAGGCCGGGGCGGGCGAGGGCGGCCGCGAGGCCCTCCCGCGCCGCCGGCCCCCACGCGGGCAGGGTCCGGAACTCGGCCCAGCCGCAGGGCCACTGCTCCGGGGCGGGGGCGGCGCGGGGCCGGGCGAGGAAGAGGCGGGCGAGGCGGGGCAGGCCGGCCACGAAGTCGCAGACGTCCGCCGGGTCGAGCACGCAGTCGGAGAGGTCCAGCGCCTCCAGCGCCGGCAGCCTGGCCCCGCGTCAGCCGCAGGCGCGCGCGGGCGGAGGGGAGGGGCGCGCGCACCGAAGGCCCTGGAGGGGGAAGAGGACGGAGGCGGGGTGCGGGGCCCCCTCGACGACGGGCGCGGGGCCCTTGTGGGCCACCAGCACCGCGCTGCAGGGCCGGTCCGGTCAGGAGGGGGTACCGGGGCCGGGGCGGGGTACGGCGCGCACGAGAGGTAGACGGCGCGGAGGGAGGGGGCGCAGGAGGCGAGGAGGCCGCGGAGGGCATCGGCATAGACGACGGAGCCGCTGAGGTCGAGGTGCTCGAGGCGGGGCAGGGGCGGGAGGCAGCGGAGGGCGGCGGAGGGGGCCCGCGGTCCGGGGAAGCGCGAGCGGAAGGCGGCGGTGAGGTGCGTGAGGCTGGCAGCGGCGCGCATGTGCAGCAGCCCGAAGTCAACGAGCAGCTCGAAGGCGTCCACGCCGTCCGGCAGCGGCAGGCGCGCCAGGTCAAGGCGCCGCAGGCCCCCGCTTCGGCAGGCCATAAAAAGGGCCTCCATGATGAAGTGCACGTGCAGCGAGTGCTCCCGCTGCCGGCGGCCGTAAGTTCGGGGCGGGAGCTCGAGGGAGGGCGGGTGCAGGCACCGTGAGGGCCCCGTCAGCGAGGGGAAGGGACCAGGCGAGGTCGCGGAAGCGGTACGAGACGAGCGCGAGGGTTGAGACGACCCGCTGGAGCCCGGCGTCGGGCACAAGGAGGGAGAAGACGCTCACGAGCACGGCGTCTGCGCGCGCGAGAGACAGAAAGAGGGGTCGTCAGCAATTTGTGCGGCGAAGGAACTCGACCCACAACATTAACCGCGCCGCGGCCGACGTGTACGAACCCGGCAAATCCTCGATGCTCGCGCACGCTGGCTCGCCCCCTTCCGCATCCTCCGGCTTCTCGCTCTGGATCCCTCGGCGACGCCCGCGGCTGGAGCGCCGCGGGCGCCCCATTGCGGGGCGCCCGGCGTCACTCGTGCTCAAACTGTGCTCGCCGTCTCAGCTTCAGATGCTTGCTTCCAAGTCCTCGGGGTGCTTGCTTCCAAGTCCTTGCTTGCTCGCCTCTTGCGGTACGTAGACTGACCGACTAGTCGCGTTCACATTAGACCTCGACAGCCATCGTCAGGTGACCGATCGGGGAATACTCAGCGGCTGCAGCTGACAACGCGTCTGCCTCCGATCCGAAGCTCATCGTCAGGCAGTGCAGCTGACGTACGTATACGTCAGGTGACCGGGGATTCCAGGGTATGTGTCTACTATCGCAGGGGTACGGGGCAATTGCGCCGTCGGCAAATCGGCAAATTGCAAAACTATGATCAGTTCGTGGTTTGCAGGCCGCGCGCTGAACAGGGCTCGCGTGCACAGCACGCCATGGCCAAACTGAAATTACAGAGAGCGCAGCCGCGGCTAGCTCTACAGCTTCCGCAGCCCAATGAAGCCCTCCGCGCCCTCCTCGCCAGCGTACGTGATCGCGATCTGGCGCGGCGGTTCGGCGGCAGAATCGCGGAGGAAGAACAGTAGCGGGGGTACCGCACCTTCGCGCGCGGGGGTAGGGCGAGGAAGTCCAGGAGGGTGAGCCCCGTCACGTTGCCCGCCGGGTGCCGGTCCACGCTCGTCAGCCGCCCCGAGCTGCGTACCCCGGGTCAGCGGGTTCGATGCGTGGAGGGGGGTACGGGTACCTGTGGTGGACGGCGTAGCTCGTGGAGTTCATCGCCGAGAGCACCTGAGGAGGGGTCGTGGGTGAAGGAAGTTGGTACAAGGGGTCGTAGGTTGGGGGTACCGGGTCGCCGTTGACGAGGAGCTGCACGGTGGGCTTCTTGCGCGCGTAGAAGCCGAAGGTGACCTCGTAGAGCCCCGGGGCGGCCAGCTGCGGACGGAGCTCGCCACGGGGCGCGGGGTGCGGCAGACAGACGACGGCGGGGTACCTGGATGTTGACGCGGTCCTTCTCCCACTGGAAGTTGTCCGGCGCCGTGTTCACCACCTGCACGTTCCACGGGACGCCCCCGCCAGGTCCCTGCGCCGGCCCGAGCGCTCGGCTCCGGCGCGGCCGGAAAGGGTCCGGCGGGGCTCGAACCTTGGTCTTCCCGGACTTCCAGATCCAGCGGCCGTACATCGCCATGTGGGCGAGCGCCTGTTTCGGGGCGGGCGTGAGCGCGGTCGGGGGGTGAGCGGGCGGGCGGGGAGCACGGCTCGCCTGGCTGACGTCGCCGAGCCGGACCTGCACCTCCTGGATCTCGTCCGCCTTCGCCCGCTTGTTCAGCTCCTTGTTCACCTGCGGCGCCGGAGGTCGCACAAGCCCCGCGCGGGCCCGATGCCGCGCCGGCGGGCGGGCGGGCGGGCGGGCGGGCGGGTGCTCGCCTCGGCGAGGACGCGGTTGACGTCCTCGATGCCGGCCTTCGTGTCCACCAGCTCAAACACGTCCTGCCCCGCCGTGAGGCAGGCGGCCTGGCATCGCCCAGCCGGGGCTCGAACCTGCGTGTTGATCTTCTGGATCAGGTCCTTCGTGTCGGCCTTGCCCTCCAGCGCGGCGTGCAGCTCGTCCAGGTTCGCCTGAGGGGTACACCATCAGACGGGGGGTACGGCATCGACCGGAGGGGTACGCCCGCCTTGCGCTCGACAATGCGGTCGAGCTGCTCGACCGCCTGCCGCAGCGCAGCGACCTCGTTCTTGTCCGCCTGGGTACGCGAGCGGGTCAGGATGGGGGTACGGGGCTGCGGGGGCGCGGGGCGCGCCTTGGAGGAGGTGGCCGCGCGGACTTCCGCCGCCGACGCCTTCGCATCGAGGACCTGGGGGCCCCGCGTCAGGCGGGGTACAGCCCCGGGCCGGAGTACCCCGAACGGACCTCCTGGATCGAATCGATGCGCCCCTCGACCTCCGTCCGTAGCTGCCGCGCAGGAGAGAGGAGGGTAAGGAGACCGCCGGGCGGGATGCGGGGGGGCGGGGCAGGGCGGGGGCGCCTGGCGGGCTGCGGCGGCGGCGCGGGCGTCGAGCTTCTGGTCGCCGGCGGCGAACTTGGCCTCCACCTCCGCCCGCGTCGCGAAGAGCTCCAGCTCCCGCCGCGCCTCCAGCGTTGCCGACTGCACCTGCACCCCAGCGCGCCTCTGAGGCGGCCCGGCGGCCCAGCCGCGGGGGCCCGGCGCCGGCGCACCTCGTCCTTGTCCGCCTTGCGCGCCAGGCCCGTCTCCAGGCGCGTCACCGCCTCCTCCAGCTGCCCGCCGCCCGTCGGCGCAGAGAGGAGGGAGAAGAAGAGAGAGCGGGGAGCGGACCTGGGAGCGGCTGGCCTTGCTGTGCAGGGCGTTCTCGACGGCCTGCTTGCCGGCCTTGCTCGCGAGCGCGTCCTGCAGGCCCGCCAGCTTCGACTCCAGGTCCAGCCGCAAGCCCTTCACGGCGTGGTCCTGCCGATCCACGGCGCCCTGGACGGGGCCCGACGAGCGTCGGACCGAAAAGAAAGGAAAGGAAAGGAAGGAAGGGAGATGGGGCGGACCTGGACCTCCTCGAGGTTGGCGCGGAGGGTGGCCTGCAGCTCGGCCTTGGAGACGCGCTTCTCGAGCTGCGCCGCCACGAACGTCGTGTCCGCCTTCTCCGACAGCTCCCGCATCATCTCCGACACCGTCCGCGTCACCTGCCCGCCCCCGCCGGCGGCCTCAGCACGCAACCGCGGCGCCGCGGCGCGCCGGCCGCCGACCTCGGACATCTCCTGCATGAAGCTGCTGATGGCGCCGTTGAGCTCGCTCTTGCTCGCCTTCGTGTCGAGGGACTTCTCGAAGGCGCGGGCCTCGTCGGCCTGCGCGACGAGCGTCTGCAGCGCCGCGACCTCCGCCTTCGAGGCGAAGTGCGCCGCCAGGTAGTCCTGGTCCGCCTTGCCCTCCAGCTTCCTGTCCATGTCCACCAGCGAGCGGTGCGCCTGCCGGATGTCCTCCTTCACCAGCGCCGCGAAGTTGTCGAACTCCGCCTGCCGGCCCGCTCGCCCCGCGCGCGGCGCTCGCGGCGCTCCTAGCTAAGGCGGGCGCGCCTTCGAGGCCCTGTCCCCACCCGCGCGCTCGAGCTCCTTCGTTGCCGCCTTGAACTTCTTGTCGACTAGCTCCCGCACAGCCGAGGTCTCTGCCTTGGTGTCGAGCAGCCTCTCCAGCTCCATTATGCTCCTGTTGACGTCCGGTATGTTTGCCTGCGCAAGGGGCGAGCCCTCAGCGGCCCAAACCGTGCTGGCGGGCGGCAGCCCAGCGCGCCTTGTTCCGGAGCGCCGAGTTGAGCTCCGAGCGAGATGCTTTCTCCATCGCCGACGTCTGAAGCTCGCGCACTTGCCCCTCCAGCGACTTGATGGCCTCCCCCTGTGCCTTCACGACGTCTGCGGCGGGAGCGGGCGGCCGAGTCAGCTTCGGGAACGCCTGCTTCGAAACCCTGCGTGCATCTAGGCGCATGCACACCGTGAAGCGCGTTGAAGGTCTGCGGCGCCCCGGGCGAACGGTGTGTGAGCCGCAAGTTTGAATTTGGCGGGGCGGGTGGCGTCGGGTGTGCAGAGAGCAAGCAACTCACCATGCGCACGATCTCCTGTATGTTACGCCATTCAGAAAGCCCCGACACAAGGTCCTCGACGACGAGGCTCGACATTGTAGGGCGCCCGCGTCCGGGCTGACCTCTACACCGGCTCGCCCGATGCTCACGTGATTGATTTGCTGCCGAAGTACGCTCAATACAGCCCTCGCGCCAAGTCGGCTCGTGTGGCTTTTGTCGTACCCCTCACGACACGGTGCCGGTTCTAGCGGGGGCTGCCTGCACGCGTCTGGTCGCGCCCTTACATCTCAACAGTCAATCTAGCCCGTTTAAGCTCAGCACCAGAACCGACGGCCGGAAAGCGCCCACGGCGTCCACGCGCGCGGGCCGGCCGCGCGCGATGGAGACACTGTCGCCGCGCGCGCGTCTCGGCGTCGTCCTCTTCGCGTTCCTGTTCAGCCTCGGGTGCGCTCGTCTTCCACTCATAGGCCTCTTCCTCTTCCGCTGCAAGGCTTTGACTGCACATTTGACTGCGCGTCCACAAGCTGTACAGTGACCTCCCTAGCGCCGCTGGTCCAGCGGGCGGTCGGAGGCGACGCAGCGGACGCCTCGGTCGCCGTGCGGCTTCTGCCCGCTCTCTGCGCGCGCCGAGCCGACCGGGCTGACCGGCGTGGACGCGCGGGGCGCAGACGGGCCTCCTCATCGCGGTCCAGAACGCGCTCGAGTTCTTCGCTAAACCGCTCTTCGGGCAGCTCAGCGGTGCGCCGCGCCTCCGCGCCCCGCGCGCCCGACGTCGACGTCGACGCGGCGCGCGCGGCGCGGCAGACCGCGCGGGCCGCCGGAAGCCGTTCATGGTCCTGAGCCTGTGCGGCTCGGCCTGCGGCTTCCTGCTGGAGAGCTTCGGCACGCCGGCCCTCCTCCTCGCCGGCTTCCTCGCCTCGGGCGCCACCGGCGCCTTCGTCGAGCTCGCCTACGCGTCCGTACCCCCTCCCCGCCCACCCCGGCCCGACCGCTCGCGTGCCCCCGACCTCGGTGCAGGTACCTCGGCGACCTGAGCGCGAGCGCGGCGCGGGAGGCGGAGCGCGAGCGGGGCGGGGCGTCCCCCGCGGGGGAGGGGTACCGGGAGGGGCAGCTCTCGGGGGAGTACGCGCTCGTGGGCATCTGCTTCGGCGCCGGCTTCGTCGTCGGGCCGGTGCGCGCGCCCCCGCCCAGCCCCCTCCCCCTGCGCCCTCCTCCCACACCGCCCCCGGCGGGCAGGCCATCGGGGGGGCGCTGGGGGCCCGCTCGCTGCGGCTGCCGTTCGTCGCCGCCGCCGTGACCGTCGCCGCGGCGGCCGCCTTCGCCGCCCGCTTCCTCCCCGAGCCCGCCCAGGCGCGGCCCACCCTCCACGTACCCCCGCTCCGCCCCCCCGTGCGCTTTCCTTCCTGGATTCACCTACCCCCCGCAGGACGCGAAGCGGGACGGGGCGGCCCGTGCCCCCCTCTCCCTCAGAGACGCCAGCCCCTTCCGGCCCCTCGCCCTCCTCTTCCGCTCGACCCCCGTCTCGTGCGCCGATCCCGTGATGTACCCCCATCACCTTGCCTCCGGCCCCACCTGATGCCGTACCCCCCAGGTTCCTCACGGCGTGCTTCTTCCTGGTGTCCCTGGCGCAGGGATCCTACAACGTTTGGATCCTCTTCGCCACGGAGCGGTGCGCGTACCCCGTCCCTCCCGCCGCCCCCCGGTCCAATTCATTTGCCCCGTTTTGGTCCCACGATTGAGCGGGCGCAGGCTCGGGTGGGACCAGCCGCGGCACGGCGCCTTCCTCGCCTGCTTCGGCCTCGCGTCCTGCCTCGCACTCGTACTTCCCTCCCAGAAGCGCCTCTGCGCCGGGGCGCCCCTGCCGACCGGTACCCCCGCAGGGGCTGCTGCTGCGGCGGGCGACGGGGGCCCTCGGGGAGCGGCGCGCCCTCCTCGCCGCCCTCGCCCTCTGCGCCCTCCGCTGGCTCCTCCTCGTCCGCGCCCCCGCCCCTCCCTTGCGCGTACCCCCTGCGACCCCCCCACCCCCCTCCTCCCCTCCCCCCCAGGGCCTGGTGGGGAGGACGTGGCACGCGTACCTCGCGCTGGCGGTCTCTCTCCCCTCCCTCATGGACCTCACCCTCCTCCGCTCCCTCCAGGCGACACCGCCCCGCCCCGCCCCGCCCCCGCGAGAGGCTGACGGCGGGGCCGCGCGGGCAGGCGGGGCTGTACGAGGCGCGGGAGCAGGGGGCGCTGAACGGGGCGCTGGGCTCCCTCGGGACCATCTCCCGCGTCCTCGGGCCGCCCCTCGCCGGCAAGCTCTTCGCCGCCGCCAAGGGCACCCCCGCGCCCCTCGGCCTCCCCTTCTTCGCCAGCTCCGCCGCCGCCCTCGGCGCCCTCGCCTGCGCCGCCTCCGCGCTCCGCGCCTGGCCCCAGGCGGCCCCGCGGGGGGCCCGAGACCCCGCTGCGGAGGCGGAGGCGGCGGAGGGCGGGTCGCCGCTCCTGGGGCCGGGGCCCGCATCCGACTGGGACCTCGACACCAGCCGGCTCTAGGGGGCCCGGCCCCGCCGGGGCTTGAGGGGCCGGACTTCATGCCGGCAGTTACTTGTTTTACTATGAATAAGTTATAATTATTTGACGCACAACAGACCGATCGATATCATGAGAGTTGGGGGCGCATCACACGTGCACCACACGTGCACGTGCATGTGAATTCGAACGTGCACGTGCGCATTCGCATTCACCCCAGCCGATCCGAGCTCACATGATACATATATATATCGGTCATCGCCCCGCAGCTGGCCGCTCGATGTACGTGTCCGACGTCGTCGGCGACTCGCTTGCACTCGTCATCCCAGCTAACTTGTCTCGATACATCCGACGCAGTCGCGGATTGTTGTCCAGGAGCCTGTTGCAGAAGTTCAGGCGCGCTTCGGGCTCCAGCTTCATGAACGCTTCCTTCTGCTGCGGGTTCAGAAATCTGGCGACCAGCTCTTCCAGTGGGAGAAGCTGCATCGGATCGCTTGCCATCGCTCGCGGCGCGGGTGCCACGGTGGTGGCTGAAGCTGCGGTCGCGGGTCAGGTGAAGTCTGGGGGTACGCGCTTGAATCGAGCACGCGGCAGCACCCTGCATGCAGACTGAGCGCCGTGCGAAGCGCGCCCGGGCGGATTCAGCTGCGCAGGCGAACGATGCGGGCACGCCGGACACGGGTTCGCTATTCGCCCCAGCTAGCGGAATCCTCGCGCTGCCCGACGAGCTGCTGGCGGAGGTGCTCGTCGCGTGCATGCGACGGGCGGCTCCTCGGCGCCCGCTGTACGCCGCCGGCCTCCCGGGGCCAGCGGAGGACGCGGGGCCCGAGACGAACCTGCGCAGCCTCGCGGCGCTCTGGCCGGCGCTGGCGGGCGTCTGCCGGCGCTTCCGCGACGCGCTGCGGCGGGCGGAAGCGGCGCTGTGGCGCTGCGTCGTCGCGGGCGGCGCGACGGACGGCGACGCGGGACGGCTGGCGGGGCGGGCGCCGGCGGGGGCCATCCGCCGCCTCGCGCTCCTCTCCACCGCGCTCGAGCGCCCGTCTGACGCGCTCCGGCGCCTCGCGGCCGCCGCCGGCGCCTCGCTCGAGTCCCTGGAGATCGAGCTCTCCGCCGGCGGGCCCGCGCCCGGCGCCGCCTGCCCGCCCTTCGCGGGCTCGCCGAGCTCGCCGCCTCCTTCCCCGCCCTCCGCATCCTCGCCGTCCACGTGCCCCCGCCGCCACCCGCGCCCTCGCCCCGCCTCCCGCCCCCCGCGCCCCCCCGCCCCTCCCGCCGGCCTGCGGGCGCTGAGCCTGCCCGGCGTGCCCTCTCGGCGGCCTCCCTGCGGGCCCTCGTCGGCGCCCTGCCGTGCCTGACGGCGCTCTCGGCGTGCGCGGCGGCGGTGCGGGCGGAGGGCGCGGGCCCCGCCCTCGCCGCCGCCTGCGCCGCCCCGCGCCTCGCCGCCCTCTCCCTCGCCCTCGTCTCGCCGGCCTCGGGGCGGCCTCCTCGGCGGGGCGCGGGGGCCGGACCTGGAGCCCCTCGCCGGCCTCCCCGCCCTCGCCTCCCTCGCCCTCGGCTTCGAGCTGCGCGGCCTGGCCGCCCTGCCCCGCCTCCCCGCCCTCACCGCCCTCGACATCCGCCTCGCCCGCGGCGCCGACGCCGCGCCCCTCGCCGCCTGCCCCCGCATCCGCCACCTCGCCGCCCGCTCCGACCACCGCAGGTCCGGGCCCCCGCTCCCGCGACCCCGCGCGCCGTGCCCCCGCCGACGGGAGCGCAGCGCGAGCCTCGCCGCCGCGCTGCTGCAGCTGGCCGACCTCGAGGTGCGGCCCCGGCCCCGCCCCGCCCCGGCTCGAGTCCACGCCGGCCCCGTTTCGACCCCGACCTCGCCCCCCAGACCCTCGAGCTCCAGTGCGAAGAGGTCGCATTCCAGGTACCCCCCACCCCGTTCCCCCTCAAGACGTACTCTTTCTCACCCTGTACCCCCCAAGCTCTCGAAGGAGGATCTGAGCTGCTGGTCGCGCCTGCGCGAGTGCACCCTTCACCCTACCCCCTACAACTTCGTGCGCGCGCGAGACCGCTTGCCACCGCGCCGCCTACCCACGACCGTACACCCCCCTCCCCCCCCTCCATGCTCAGGTGCGGCGCCTGGTGGGGACGTGCCCCTCGCTGCGGGCGCTGCGCTTCGTGGGAGGGGCCGCCCCCTTCTTCGGCGACTCCGGCGACCTCGAGGCGCGCCTAGGCCCCCCGTACCCCCGTCCCACTTTCTTCGCTCTGAGCCTCCTGTACCCCCGTCCGCAGGACGTGTACGCCCTCTCGCGCCTCCGGACGGTCCGCGTCTCAGATCAGATCGGATCTGATCTGAGGCCGCGCCCCTCAGGTCGAGTTCGACGGGCGCGCCGCGCGGCACGTCGGCCGGCGCACGCGCGAGTTCATCCGGTGCCCGGCGGCCCCACTCCCCTCGAATTCCTCTAGCTTCCTTCTTTGCTTCCCCTTCCTCTGACGGAGCGCGGCGCAGGCGCGCTCTGCCGGGGGTGCGGATCGCGGGGCTGGAGGGGCCGGCGGCGGGAGGCGGCGCGGGGCGCGCCCTCGAGCCGCGCCCCGGCGGCCACATGCTCTAGATCTAATTACAGGATCCCGGGGCGGCCGCGGGGCTAGCTATAGCGCTCCTACTACGGTATACGTAGTACTAGTGAAATGCGCATGCGTGCATACGCGCGGCCCTCTCAGGAGCGCACATGTACAATCAATATGGAAGCAGCCTGGCAGAAAGAGCACTAGTGCTTAGCTGGTACTAGTACTGGCCAGCTGGCTCTGAGTGGCAGCTGCATGCGCAGGCCCGCGCTGACCGCTCCCCTAGCTCAGCTGAGGCTGGCTGCCGGCTCTACGGCTAGCCTCGCCCGCGTACCCCTTTTCGGTCAGACAACCTGCTTTTCTGCAGCGGGTCACTTCACCTAGTCAGCTGGCCATGCATGCGCAGCTGGTGGTCGAGCGAAGCCTTCGCCGCGGGCTCGGTCCTGCTGCGCTCGGACTCTGCGGCACAGCAGCGTTCAGATCGAGAGCCCCGGTTCAGGTCGGAGCGTTCAGAGCCCCGACATCCAGGCAGCGCAACTTAGCTGCCCGTCGTGCTCGGCTGCGCTAGAGACCGCCGATGCAGTGCGAGGCTGGAGCGCTGGAAAGCCTAGTGGAATTCGCGCTGTGGCGAGATACGTCGCCTGCGAGTGGCCCCGCTCGCCTAATACGGATCTGCAGCGGATGTAGAGCTCTCAGAGGCGTCTTCGAGGACACCGCGCGCTGGGCTCAGGATGCGCTCGCTCGTGCCTTAGAAGCCCTCGCCCGCGCGGAGGAGCTGGCGGGCGGGCTGCGGCACCTCCGAGTTATCGTCCTCGGCGCCACGAATGTCGGAAAGTCGACCCTCTGCAACGCGTTCGTCGGCACCGTCGTCCTACCCGCGTGCGTTCGCGCCGCTCGGGACGCCGCCGCGCGCTGCGCCAGTTGGCTCGACGCCTGAGACGAGGCTCGCAGGGTGCCGCAGTCGGAGTCGGCGGTACCGACGGCGGTAGAGCACGTCGAGCGGGCGGGACCGCCCGTCCTGACGGGCCTGCGACGCGGCGCGCGCGTCGTGCTCGAGAGCGGGGCTCCTTCGATCTACAAGCGGCTGCGGGATGCGTCGGAGGAGGCCCGCGCTGATCGAACGGGGCAGAAGGCGAAGGAAATGCGCGGTGCGTGGGTCGACGTCGGGACCGCCCGTGCGCCGCTCGGGGCGGGCGGGCGCGTGATGCGGGCCGCAGAGATGGAGCTGCGCGTGGAGGCGAGCATCCGCTTCGCGGCGGCGGGGAGCGCCCAGGCTCCCGGCGTGCGCTTCCAGCTCCTCGACTGTGCCGGTGCGGCCGCGCGCGCAGCCGGCGCTCGATCGCTCGGCGGGGCGGTGCTGACGCGGGCCGGGCGCCGCGGCGGGGCGGCAGGCGTCGGGGAGGCGGGGGCGGGGCACCTGGCGGAGGAGACGGCGGGGGCGGGGGCGCGGAGCGACGTCGTTCTGTTCGTGCTCTCTTACACGGACCTGGCGAACGCGGAGGCATACGTGAGGCTCGGGGAGCTACTCCGCGGCCGCCCCGACCTCACGGACCGCCTCCTCGTCGTCGTGAACAAGGCGCGCGGGGCCGGCTTTCGCCGTTGCCGCCGCGCCGCCTGACGCACCCGCCGCAGGTCGACCAGTACCGCCCGGCGGAGGGCGGGGCCCTCGACCCGGCGGACGTGCCGGCGCGCGTCGCGCGGACGGCGATGGCGGAGGCCGGGGTGCGATCCGTAGCGCCATTCGTCTGCGCTGCTTTTGCCGACGGGGCTGGGCGGGGCGGCAGGCGGAGGTGGCGGAGGGGGCGGTGGCGTGCGTGGCGGGGCGGAGGGCGCTGCTGGCGCGGCGGCTGCTGCGCGGCGAGGCGAGCGCCGCGGAGGAGGAGGAGCTCCTCTCGGAGCGCTTCGGGGAGGACTGGGCGCAGGCGCCGGCCCCGGAGCGCCGCGCCTACACCGAGCGCGCCCTCGCCGAGGTGCAGCCGCCCGCGAAGGGCGCGCCGCAGCGGCGGCGGGGCGACCGCTGACGGGCGGGGCGTGCAGAGCGGGCTGGCGGGGGTGGAGGGCGGCTGGTGGCGGCCGTCGTGCGGAACGAGGCGCTGGTGCGGGAGGCCGTCCTTGGCGCCCTCCGCTCCGCCTTCGCCCCGCTCGCCGAGGCGCGCCCCCGCGCCCGCGCCGCCCGCCACGGCCCGCCCCGCCCCTGCGCCTCACTCGCCCCCGCCTGCCGCAGGCGGTCGAGCTGCTGGGCGCGGCGCTGGCGGAGCGGGCGGAGGAGCTCGCCGCCGGGGCGGAGGCGATGGCGGCCGAGGCTGCCGCCCTGTACGGTCCGCCCCCGGAGGACGACGCTCTCCGCCCTGGATCGGATCGGACTCTGATGCGGGGCGCCGCAGGGGAGGAGGAGGAGGCGGGGCGGGGGGGCCGGCGGCGGTGCGGGCGTGGAGCGCGGAGGAGGACGCGCTCTGGGCGGCGAGCGAGGAGGGCTCGAGGCGGCGCTGCGGGCGCACGCGGAGGCGGTCGCGGAGGCGGCGGCGGCGGCGGCGGCGGGCGACGCCGGCCGCTCGCGGGCCGCGCGGGAGGCGCTGCTCGCGGGCCCCTCGGGAGCCGCGAGACGGTGGCCGACTTCGACGCGGCGGAGGCGGCGGCCTCCTGGACGCTTGGGGCGCTGCGGGCGCGCGCGGAGACGGCGGGGCGGCCGCCGCCCACGCGGACGAGGCGGAGGCCGCGGCGGAGGCGGCGGGGCGCGAGGCCGCCGGCTTCGCACGGTCCGCGCTGCGGCGGCTCGCGCACGGGCGGCCGCGCGCTTCGGGGCGCTGCTCGGCGAGGGCGCCCTCTCCGCGCTCGGCTCCTGCGACGTGGCGGTGGCCGCCGGGCGGCGGCGGCGGAGGCGGCGGAGGAGGCGGCGGCGGCGTGGCTCGAGGGGCGCTGGACGAGCTCTGGGCGGCGGCGGCGGGGGCGGCCCCGGGGCGGTGGTGGAGGCGGGGCGGGTGGAGGTGCGGGCGGAGCGGCGGGGCGTGTGCGTACCGCGGCGCTTCGAGGGGGCGGAGGAGGGGTACGGGTGCCCGTGCAGGACGGCCCGGGGCCGCCATCCGCTGGGAGCGCCGCTCGCGGCCCGTTCACGGCGTCCGCGACGAGGCGCGCGCCCCCTCCAACCCGCCCCCGTCCGGCCCTGAGCCCTCGCCGCTCGATCGCAGGTGGAGGAGCGGGAGGTGCCGGTGGCGGGCTGGGTCGCCGGGCGGCCGTCGCCGGCCCGCTGCTGGCGGCGGGGATGGCCCCGGCCCTCGACGACGCCGCCCGCGCCTGCCGCGCCGCCTTCGCCTCCGCCTTCGCCGGCCCCGCGTGGCCGAGGCCGCCCGCCGCGCCGCCGCCGCCGCCTCCCTCTCCGTCCTCGTCGCCCGCCGGCGTGCCGCCGCCGCCGCCGCGGGGCGGATGGAAGAGGAGGCGGCGGCGGCGCGGGCGGAGGCGGCGGAGGCGCGGGAGGAGGCGGCTCGGCTGCGGCAGCTCGTGGACGGGCTGCCCCCTCCGCCCGCAGCTGCAGTGCGCAGTTGCAGTCCAGGCTAGCGCTGCGCTAGCGCTAGCTATAGCGCTCAAGAGATCATAATATGTAGTTTACTATACGGTATATGCTTGTATATTTATGGCAAGCTTAATCAAAACCGGGAATTTTCGAAGCTGCAGCTGCAGCCACAGAGCTCGAGGCGCTGCACTATAGCTAGTGCGCATGCGCATGCTGCGGCAGCTAGCTATAGCGCTGCAGACGTCGACGCTCGACCCTTACGCGTCGGACGCGTACGGGGGCGCCCACCTCCCTCGCTCAATTTTTAACTTGGTGCCAGGTCCGTGGCAGGTAGGTCCGACCAGGTCGGGCGGCTCGGGCCGGGGCGGGGGGTATACGGTACCAAACCACCACCCTCTCCCAGCGCGCACGGAGGTGTACATGTGTGCAATGGCCGAAGCCGCTTCGCGCGTCCTCCGGTTCTTCTCGAACAACAACCGAGCATCTCTGCTCGATTGCAGCCCAGCTTCCGACCGCTTCCCCGGCAAGTTTTCGCCTGAAAGCGCTCGCAGGCATCACTGTTCACTATCAGTTTCCTTTTCGTATCGCAATCGCAATCGCAATCGCTATTAGTTTCGTTTCCGCATTCTGCGATACGGAAACCAGTACGATCGCTATCTGTACTGGTTTCCGTATCGCAGAATGCAGAATGCAGAATCCGTATCATGCTTTTCGCGTTGCAGAATGCACAATGCAGTCGGTCATCGGCGATCAGGGCCGATCAGCGGCGTTCCCTTCCTTCCGGCAGGCTTCCGTGCCTGTGAGCAGCAGTGCGTGAGCTCACCTAGCTCGGGCGCTTCTTCGGGCACGCCGCTGATTCTTCATTACAGGCGTTGGACGCGCACGCGCATCGCAAAGCAGGAGCGACGTCCCTCGTTGCCGCTAAAGAGTGATCTAGCTGGCGGCGTTGCGACGCGGGGCGCGACGCTGTTGCTCCATTGGGCCCGTTCGCTGGACTCTGCGGCGCTGTCGGCGCTCCGTTGATGCGGCACTGTCGGTGTCCTGTTGATCGGCACTGTCGGCTGCTTCCCCCTCTTCGATGTGCGCACCTCGTGGCGGATTCCGCCCTTTATTGGATCATCTTGACTCTGTCTGACATGGGCTGCAGCTTGTACCCTGTTACAGATTTCCTGCAGCTACGATTGCAGGGGCGGCCTTTCTGCGGCTCGTCGAAATGGGAACCATACTTCAGATTTCGGTGCGGGCGCGGGGGGCGCTCTTGCAGCCCGGTGATGCGCGGCTCTGACGGCGCGGCTTCGGCAGGGCGAGTCGCTGAAGTTCGTCGTGCGGGACTACCTTGAGCTGAAGGAGGAAGCCGGCGACGATCGGCCGCACGTCACCATCGATCCTGAGGAAGACGCCCTTGGGCAATGGTGCGCCGTCAAAATGGCCAACGAGAGACGGCTGCCGAAGCTTACGCTTCAGCAGGAAAATGCTTGTGTATCCCAACGGGGACAATGCAGACGACGGGAGCACGGAGCATTTCGGCGTGTACCTGCGATGGGGAGACGGCGAAGGCTACGAGGCGAACTACACCATCACGCTCCTCAGCAAGGATCGTGCCAGGGATGTGGCGCTGAAGTCTGGCGTGCACACTCTGCACTTCGACGGCTTTCATCGCTTCGCGCCCTTGTCCACGGTGGCGGACCCCGCGGCAGGCTTCCTCTTCGGCGCCGACCTCCACCTCCGCGTCGTCATCGAGCCCGGGCGGCTGCTCGGCTAGGGCGAGCTGCAGCTTCAGCGGCGGGCGGAGGCGGCGGAGGCGGAGGCGGCGGAGCAGCGGGCGCGGGCCGAGGAGGCCGAGCGCGCGCTGGCAGAAGCGCAGCTCGACATGGCGGAGTGGGCGGCAGACTTGCTGCTGCTGGCGGAGGAGGTGGCCGCGGCCGCGGCCTACCACCAGCGGCGGGCCGAGGCGGCGGAGTGGGCGCTGATGCGGGCGGAGCGGGCGCGCGCGGAGAGCGCGGCGGCGGCGGAGCGCGCGCAGGCGGAGATGGCGGCCCTGCGGCGCGCGCTCGACGAGGCCGAGGAGCGTGCCCGAGGCGGCGCGCCGAGCCGCCGCCCTAGCCGCCTCTCTCCCTCACTCACCGACCTAGCGTGAATCGATAGTCGTGGAGCTCCGAGGCTCGGGCGCCGCGGCAGCTTAGGCTTGACTGTTCGCATGCTAAAGACCGCTAGTGCGCGTGCAACGTGCTGCGGCGCCGCGGTCGGCTGAAGTGCTCATTTCGGGGGGGACGAGCCCGAGGGAGGGGAAGGAGGAGAGGGGGCCTTGGGAGGGGCAGCCGCCGCTGCTGTAGGGGCCGCTGGCGCCGGCGGGCCGCTCTTCGCGGCTGGCGCCGGGGCCGCCTTCTTCGGCCGCGGCGCCGGCGCCGGGGGCGCAGCGGATCCGGCCGGCCTGCCCGCCGGCGCCGCCGCCTTGGGGGACGCCTCGCCCTTCGCCGGCGCCGAGGCCGACGTCGAGGGCGCCGGGGGCGGCGCCGCGCCCTTCTTGGGGGCGGCCCCGGCTGGCGGCTCCTTCCTCGTCCCCTCCGCCTCCTCTTTCCTCGCCGCCGCCCCCCGCTTCGCGGCCGCCGGCGCCTTCTTCGGAGGGCTCGCGTCGGGCTCCGGGTCCCGATTCGAGGGCGCCTCCCGCTTGGCCGCCGGCTCCTTCTCCCGCCTGGAGGGGCCGGCGGCGGGGCCGGGCGGGGCGGGGCCCAAGGCGCCCTGGAGGACGGGGAGGCCGGGCTCCCAGAAGCGGGGGAAGCGGGGCACGCCGGGGGCGCCGCGGAGGCGGTAGTCGCCCTCGGCGCGGCGGCAGTGCTCGAAGACGGCGCGGGCCGTCTCCCGCACGAAGATGCGCTGCAGGGGCTTGACGAAGACGCCGGCGGCGCGGCCGAGGGGGCCCCAGCGCCGCTCGTTGGGCTGCGAGAGGGAGGCCACCTCGAACTCCACCAGGTCGCTCCCCTTCTCGTGCGTCACCCGGAACCTGCGCCCCCGCCCCCGCTCTCTCCTGTGCGTGCGCCCAGGCGGGCGCAGCGCCGAGGCGCGCACCGCTCCTCGCCCGAGATGAGGTGGTCCGTGAGGGTCCCGTAGCTGAGGGCGAAGGTGCGCGAGCCGCCCCCGTCCGACTCCTGCGCGTACAGCAGCCGGCACGGGCTCACGCTCCAGAGCACGCCGTAGACCCTCGCGACGACCGCCAGCGGCGCCTCCCGCTGCCGCGGCGCCCGATCGCTTAGCTATGCGCAGCGAAGGCGTGAAAACGGGGGCAGCAAGTCACCTGCGTGAGCGCGCCGGGCGGCCAGAGCTCAGCGTACAGAAGCGGGTTCTTGGTAGCGCGAGCGACCATCTGGAAGTCCTTCACGAAGTCGCGCGCGACCTCGAACGTCTGCGCGCGCCCTCGCTGTCAGATTAACGGCGCCGTCCATCCCTCCGGCGCGCACGTGCGATCCGCGGCCCACGACCACTCTGAAGCCGTTCGGGCTGTATCCGTTGCGCGGGCGCACGCCGCGCGTGCCCGGGGCGATCAGGTGGTGCCCATCGGCGGCGTACGAGAGCGGGTCGCCGCCGCGCGCGTCGAGGTAGGACAGCACGGCATCCCGGTCGGGTCGCAGCAGTAGCGACAGGAACGGGAAGCCCGCGCGCCGCCTCGGGGCCGCCTCGAGCTCCGGCTTTTTCCCCATGTTTGTTTTCTTTTTCGGGGGCAGCCAACCGTGGGTTCGAATTCGGCGCTGCGGATCCGGATCCCGGATCCGGAGTGCTAGCGCTGGCGCCCGCGGCCGGCGCCGGCCGCGCGGCACCCCGCGCGCGCGGGCGCGCGGCCGAGCTCATGATCAAGCTTGAGCTTGCGATCGAGCTGGCGAGCCTCGGAGCTCGATCGCGAGCTCGAGCTCGCGCGCGCGCGCGGTTATCGTTAATATAACGCGAGCCTCGCAATTAATATTGGCGCGCGCGCTCGAGCTCAATTAATATTGCAGGGTCATGATCATTACTAATACCTATAGTACTGATGCATTCGCATGCGCAAGTTCCGGTACGGGTGCCGGCAATGCAACGATATCGATCCGAACTGCAAATTCAACTGCATATTTAGAGCTGAGGGGGGTACGTGAAAGGGACCATGAAGAGGTACTAGAAGTCTTCGACGACGCGGGGCCACCAGCCGACGAAGATGTCAAAGTTGTGGGGGTACTTCAGGTAGAGGGTGGAGAAGACGGTCTGGTCCTACGGGGGGGACGCGATTATCAGAATCAGGGGAGGGGTACATGAGAAAACAAGCGCAGTGGGTACCTGATCGACGACGTTCATTGAAATCCACTCCTCGTAGACCTCCTCGCTGCGGGCGTACCTCCATCAGCGGAGAAGAGATGGTATCCCTTCGACCGGATCAGACCAGCGCTCGTAGAGCCATTGGATCGCGTTCTTGTGGCCTCCGAACATCGTACCCGCGAAGCGGTTCACGTGGGCCATCGTGAACGAGCGGAAGTCCAGGTCCTTCCACTGTGCCCCCGGGCGTCAGGGGGTACGGCACAGCAGCTCGCCGGGAGGGGTACAGAACGGCGCGCCTGGGGAATGTCCGTGGCCATGAACCGAACCGAGGTCTTCGGCATCTGGAAGAGGCGGGCGTCGGGGCCGCCCCAGACGGGGATAGGGCGCCCCAGGTGCTTGGTGAGCAGCATCCCTGCACCGGAAGATTAGAAGGGTACAGGAACGAAGGGGGGGGACGGGCCGGTGTGGATGCCGGCGTCGATCCAGATGAAGTAGTCCGTGTTAAAGGGGTTCGTGTCGGTCGCGTTCTTCATCCACCCGATCTGCGGGGTGGCATCAGGTGACGACGGTAGAGCGACAGCCGGAGCGGGGGACGCGGGCCTTGGACCACATGACGATGTTGTAGAGGGGGTACATGTACTCGGGCCACTTCTGGGAGCCGCGGCGCTGGGCGTAGTCGTCGCTCTTCATGATGCGCTCCGCGTCCGGGATGTACCGCCCCGCCGGCAGCGTCTCCAGCGTCAGGTCGAAGATCAGCGTCTGCGCGAGCGCGCGCCGGCGGGCCGGCGGGTGGGCGTCAGAGCGGGTGGGGTCGAGTCGAGGGGCGCGGCGGGCGGGCGGGGGCGGGCCTTGTCGAGGAGGCCGTGCTTGGCGCGCTCGTCCTCGACGATGGGGCGCATGCCGGGCTCGATGAAGATGACGAGCGGGTTGCGCATGCTGCACATGCGCCGCAGGTTCCGCGCGTACTTGTCCTTGCTGCGGGAGATCTTGACCCACTTGTCCCGCCCGATGTCGATCATCGCCGAGACGAGCGTGACCCGGTGCGCGACGTCCTCCTCCCTGCTCCACACGCGCCTGTAGGGCTCGATGTGCATCCCGCGCCCGACCGAGTGCTCCCACTTGATGCTGGGCAGCGGGAAGACGTAGAGGTCGGTGACCAGCCAGTGCAGGAAGACCAGCGCGAAGAAGCCGACGATGATGCGCCCGCCCCTGCTCTGCACCGTCCGCTTCCCGAGGTGCGGCAGCAGCTTGCGCCACGGCGGCGGCGGGCCCTCCAGGTCCGCGCCGCAGCCGCGCGGCGGCGTCTCCACCGCCAGCGCCACCTCTTCAATGTCGCAGTCTCGCGCGCCTCGGAGCCCGCCGCCGCGCAGGCTGTCGTCTTCGCTCGCGCGCCCTCTGTTCATCGCCCTGTGCCGCGGCGGCGACCGGCGCTGAGGAGGCGCGAGCTTAGCGGTGCGATTCGGCAGCTACCTGGGGCGGCGGCGGCGCACCTGCTGCGCCTCGGCGGAGGTCGGCAGCTTTGCTCACCGCTCCTGCTGCTCGCTCCTAGCGAGCCACGCGCATCAAGTTTGTTGCGCGAGTCCGTCGCGCCCTAACCGTGCTGCTGCCGATGCTCGTTTGGCCGCAAGCCACGTGAACTGGGTACAGGCTCGGGTTCTAAGCGAACGCGCTTGGCGGGAGTCGGGTCGCAGCCATGCCGCCGAAGAGGCGTGCGCGCAAGAGCGCTGATTCGGAAAGTGACAGCGAGTCGACCACGTCGGGCTCGGGCGCGGAGTCGGGCGCGGAGGAGTCAGGCGCCTACGTCGTCGAGGAGATCCTGGCCAAGGAAGTCGTCGGCAGGGTCAGCCGCACGCCGCCGCTCTCTATCGCGCTTTCTCGGACCGCCGGCTGACGGCGCGCGCAGGGCACCAGGTTTCTGGTCAAATTTGAAGGGCACGCGGAGCCGGAGGTGGGCGGGCGCGGAACGTCGCGCGCCATGCAGAAACTGAACGCTTGGCGCAGTGGCTTCCGGAGGAGAACCTTCGCGCCCGCGACGCCAAGCGGGAATATGAGCTGCGGTGCGATTGTTCCGCCTTTCGCAGCCGCTGGTGACACGGGATCGCGCGCAGCGAGAAGAAGCTGCTCAGGGGCCAAAACATCGAGTGCTGCCTGTGCCCAGCCAAGGGGGGGCGGCTCAAAATTCTGGCTGGAGGAGGTGCACCCGGCGCCTGCTCGCCGCTCGCTCAGATTGACGCGCCTCCGCAGGCATGTACGCGCACGTCGTTTGCGCGGAGAGCCTCTCTGGCACCTACTACCTCGATCTGAAGGACAATCGGAAGGAGCGCGTCGCCGGCATCGCGTGCATCGACCTGGAGCAGTTCGGAAAAGTGCGCAGCTGCACCGCGGCGGCCGAGCAGAGCCGGTCCCTGACGTCGTCGCGCAGACGTGCGAGCTCTGCGGGAAGGATGCGGGGGCGACGGTGGAGTGCGGAGCGAAGGGATGCGGCTCGCGCCTGCACGCGAGCTGCGCGCGCAACGCCGAGCTGCTCATGGTGGACACGTCGGACGGGAAGGGACCGCTCTCCGTCTTCTGCGCCAAGCACTCGGTCCGCGATGGCTCCTAGGCGGCCTCGCGGGCCGCCCTCGCCGCGTGCGCGCCGCCGACCGCTCCGGCAGGACGGGGAGCGGGAGGCGCGGGACATGCCCAAGCCGCAGCCGAAGCCGAAGCCGGCGAAGAAGGAGAAGCCGCGGGCGGAGGAGGAGGAGAAGGGCGCCGGGAAGAAGGAGAAGGGGAAGGCGAAGGGCAGGGAGGGCAGCGAGGGGGAGGGCAGCGACGGGGAGGACAGCAGCAGCAGCGACGAGGGGAGCAGCAGCGCGTCGGACGAGCAGTGCGCCGTGTGCGGGTCGTACGAGGACTCGCATGACAACCAGCTCGTCGCCTGCGAGGGCGCGCCCCCGCGCTCCCTCCCGCCCCGCGCCGCCCCCGCTGACCTCCACCCGCGCAGCCTGCGAAGTCTGGGCGCACCAGGCGTGCTACGGGGGACCCTACCCCATCCCGAAGGGCGCGCCGCGGCCCCTCTGGGAAGCTCGCCGCCCCTGACCGGCTCCCGCAGAGCTCTGGCTCTGCGAGAAGTGCGACCCGTCGCCGCCCGGGACCAACACCGCCGGCAAGGTGCCCTGCCCCGTGGCCGTGTGCGTGCGCGCAACGAGCGAGCGCGCGGCGCGCAGCGTGCGGCGACAGAGCGGGCGCTGATCGTGGCGCGGCGGGCGGCGGTGGAGCGCATGAAGGCAGAGGCCAAGGCCAGGGCCGAGCGCGAGAAGTACAAGCGCCGCGCCCGCAGCAGCGGCGATTCCGCCGCCGCCGCCGCCGCCGCCGCCGCCGCCAAGCGCGGGGCGGGGCGCCCCCGCAAGTCCGCCGACTCCGAGGACTCCGACTCCGAGGCCAGCCGCCCCGCGCGCCCTCCCGGCCGCCGCCGAGGGCGCTGACGCGGCGCCACGCAGGGCCCGGCGTGCTCGAAGTGCAGCGGGCCGCTGGGGGCGCCGGCGGGGCGGGGCAAGAAGGCGACGGTGTGCGCGGACTGCGAGGCGGGGCGGGAGCGGCCGGAGCGGGTCCTCGCGCACCGGGCGGGGGCCGACGGCGAGCCCGAGTACTTCGTCAAGTGGCGCGACCTCTCCTGGGCCCGCTGCTCCTGGGTCCCCCAGGCCCGCCCCCCGCCCCGCCCCGCCCGGCCCTCCCCCGCCCGCCTGACGGCACCCCGGCAGGCCCGCATGAGGGCCGCCTTCAAGATGGCGCTGGCGGGGTACAAGCGCCGCACGGAGGGCGCGCTGAACGACGAGGCCGGCGACGAGGCCGGCGTCGACGCCGAGGACGAGGAGAACGACGACTCCCTCGTCGACCCGCGGTACCCCCCTCTTCCCCCCCCCCAGGCGTCGGCCGAGCCGGCGTCAGGAACATGCCCGGGGTGCACAAGGCCTGGCTCCACGCCGACCGCATCGTCGCCCACCGGTGCGGCGTACCCCTCCCGCCGCCCGCCTTGTACCCCTCTCTCAGCCCCCTCGCTCCGCAGGGAAGTCTCGAAGTCCAAGGAGCTCCTCGTGAAGGTACCCCCCAGTTCTTCCCCCCCCTCTTCCCCTCTGAGGCCGTACCCCAGTGGTGCGCGCTGCCGTACCGGGACTGCACGTGGGAGCCCGAGGCGGAGGTCGTCGCCAAGTTCGGGCCCCTCGTCGACGCCTACCGCGCGGTACCCCCCGCCCCCGGTTCCATTTTCTAGGCCGGCGCCATTCGTGATGCATGCCGGGCCAGGCGCTGCTGCGGGCCTCGGGGAAGGGCGCGGAGGAGGCGCGCCCCTCCAAGTGCGCCGACAAGTTCCACGCGTGGCGGACGCAGCCCAAGTACCTCCGCGGGGGTACCCCCATCCCTCCCCGCCCCCCCCCCCCCTTCGCCTCCTAACGTGGGGCCGGGGCAGGGGCGCTGCACGCGTACCAGCTGGACGGGATCAACTGGCTCCGCAACGCCCACTTCGCCGGCCGCAACGCCATCCTCGCCGACGAGATGGGCCTCGGTGCCCCCGCCTCCCCCGCCCCCCTTCCAGAGCAGGCGCATGACCCCCGGGGGCCCCAGGCAAGACGATCCAGGCCATCGGCTTCCTCGCCTCCTTCCGCGAGACCGCCGAGGCCAGGTGCGGGCGGTACCGTCCTCCGGGGGGGAGGGGTACGGGGCCTCACGGGCGCGCAGGGGGCCCTTCCTGGTGGTGGCGCCCCTCTCGACCCTCCTCAACTGGCAGCGCGAGTTCGCAGCCTGGCTCCCCGACGCCTACACGGTACCCCTGATCTGCTTCCCGTGCCCCCCGTCTCATCTCCCGCAGGTCGTGTACTCTGGGGGCAAGGAGGACCGCAAGGTCATCCGCGAGCACGAGTTCTTCCTCGTGCGTGCCCCCCTCCGCCCCCGCCTGCCCTCCGCCCTCCCCTCCGCCAACCGAGCGGGGCAGACGGAGAAGGGGGCCGGGGCTCGGAGGCCGCGCTTCGACGTGCTCATCACGCACTACGACTGCGTCTGCAACGACCGCGCGCCCCTCTCCCTCCTCAGAGCCGTCCTCCCCCCTCTCCTCTGAGCCCTCGTCGGCAGACTCGCACCTCTCGGGCTTCGACTGGCGCTGCCTCATCGTCGACGAGGGCCACAATCGCCTCAAGGCCCGCCCCGCCGGCCGCGCGCGCGCCCCCTCGGCCCCCGACTCCCCCGCAGGACCGCTTCAGCCAGCTCTTCAAGCGGCTGTCGAACCTGAAGACGCACCGGCGCATCCTCCTCACTGGCACGCCCCTCCAGAACAGTGCGCGCCCCCCCAGCCCGCCCGCCCCCGCCGGGCCCCCGGCGCCCCTCCGAAGCGGGGAGGCGGCAGACATCGACGAGCTGTTCAACCTGATGGCCTTCATCGAGCCGCGCGACTTCTCCCCCAAGCAGGCCCGCCCCGCCCCGCCCCGCTTTCCCGGCCCTCCCCGCCCCCGGCGCTGCTCCTGACTTCTTGTTCTCCCTCGTCAGGTGGAGGACCTCAAGAAGTCCGTGGACGACGAGGACAAGGTGCCGCCGGGCCCTCCCGCTCCCCGGCCCGCCCGCCCCGCGTGACCCCTCGCCCCCGCCTGCAGGTGCGGCGGCTGCACGAGAAGCTGCAGCCGCACCTCCTCCGCCGCTTCAAGTCCGAGATCCTCCAGGCGCCCCCGGCCCCGCCCCGCCGCCCCCTCCCAACGCCCCCCTCACCCCGCCTTCCCGCCGGCCGCGCAGCAACTGCCGGCGAAGGCGGAGCTCATCGTCCCCGTCGGCCTCTCCGAGCAGCAGCGCGCCGTGCGCACCCCGCCCCGCCCCGCTGAGCTGACCAGGAGCTGAGCCTAGCCGCTCCCCGCTGACCGCTGACCGTTCTGGGCCCAGTTCTACACGGCGATCATCCAGCGCAACTTCATGTCGCTCAGCCAGAAGCGCGGCGAGTGGAAGTCCCGCGTCCTCAACAGTCCGCCACCCGCCTCGCCCCCCGCCCCCGCCCACCTGAGCCCCGCCCCCGCCAGACGTGATGATGGCGCTCCGCAAGTGCTGCAACCACGCCCTCCACGTGCGCCCTCCCGCCCCATCGCCCTCTTCCACTGTGCGGAGGCGGGCGCGCAGGTGGGCGGCTCGGACGAGGCGTCCGGGGAGCCGTCCTCCCCCGGCCCCGCCAAGGCCCGCCCCCGCCTGCCCTCCTGCCTTGGGCCCCCTCTCCCTCTCAGGCCGCCGGCGGGGCAGGCGCGGGGCGTTGCGGAGCTGCTGGAGGGGTCGGCAAAGCTGCAGCTGATGGACCGCATGCTCGTCCAGCTGCGCGCCCGTGGCAACGGCCACCGCGCCCTCATCTTCTCCACCGTCCGCCCCCAGCCTCGACCCGGCGCCCCCCCGCCCTCAGCGCCCCCGGCCGCGCAGTTCACCTCAATGCTGGACATCCTCGAGGAGTACGTCCAGGCCCGCGGCTGGGGCTACGAGCGCATCGACGGTGCGCCCCTCCCTCCCCTCCCCTCCCCTCCCCGCCTCTCGTCTGAGGGGCGGGGCCAGGCGGGACGGACACGATCGAGCGGCAGGCGGCCATCGACCGCTTCAACGAGGACGGCCGCCGCCGCGTGCGCCCGCTCAGCTCTGCAGCGCCCCCGCCCCTGAGCCCCGCCAGGAGCGCGAGGAGGAGAAGGCCAAGGAGGAGAAGGAGGAGAAGGAGAAGGAAGAGAAGGAGAAGGAGGAGGAGAAGAAGAAGGGGAAGTGGGCGGCGGCCAAGGGGGTGCGTCCCCTCGCCTCTCGGCGCCCTCGCGCTCGGGGGCCCGAACGAGGGCGCAGAAGGGAAAGGGGAGGGGAAAGGGGAAGGGCCGGGGCCGGGGCAGGCCCCCGCGGGCCCGCTCGCCGGTCTCGGAGGGCCCCTCCTCTTCTTCGGCATCGCGCTCCTCGGCCTCGGCCGCCGAGAGCGACACCGACGACGACTCTGAGAAGAAGGTCCGCCTTCCCAGCCTCCGCCCTCCTCCGCTCTGGACGCTTCTCACGGGCGGGCGGGGGCAGGAGGAGGCGAAGCCGCGGCCGGCGGGCCCCGACAAGTTCATCTTCCTCCTCTCCACCCGCGCCGGCGGCCAGGGCGCGCCCCCTCACCACCCCCCCCCCCCCCCCCCCCCCCCCCCCCGCCCTCGGCCAGGCGGGGGCTGAGGGGCGTGGGGTGGCGGGCGGGCAGGGATCAACCTGGCGACGGCGGACACGATCTTCCTCTTCGACTCGGACCTCAACCCCCAGATCGACTCCCAGGCCCGCCCCCTCCCCTCCCACCGCCGCCCCCGCCGCCCCCGCAGCTCACCGGCCGCCGCGCCCCGCAGGCCCTCGCCCGGGCCCACCGCCTCGGCCAGAAGCGGACGGTGAGCGCGATGCGGGCCGTGCCCCTCTCGAAGCCGGCGCTGACGGCGCACGCCTCGCAGGTCATGGCGTACCGCTTCGTCACGCAGAGCTCCGTCGAGGAGAAGATCCTCGAGACGTGCCGCAAGAAGGCGCCCCCCGCCCCCCGCCCGCCCCGCCCCGCCCCGCCCCCCGCTTGCCCGCCTGACCGAGGGGGCGGCAGCTGGCGCTGGAGCACCTCGTCGTGAACTCGATGGACGAGCGGGGGAACACGCGCCTCAAGCCCGGCGAGATGCAGGAGATCCTCCGCCACGGCGCCGAGCGCATCTTCAAGGGCGAGGTCACCCGCGTGTACAGGCGCCTCCGCCCCCCCCCCCCCCATGCCCTCCGGCGTCGTACCCCTGACTCGTCCTTCGTCCCGGGGCGCAGCGAGGGGGAGGTGGAGGAGCTGCTGGACCGGGAGCGGCACGTGGGGGCGAGCGCGGCGGCCGACGCGGCGGACGCCGCCCGCGTCGCCCGCGAGCGCCGCGTCCTCGGGCCCTTCAGGTGCCCCCCGGCCCCGCCCCGTCCTCGCCCCCTCCCCACGCTCCGCCCGGCAGCGACGCGCGCGTGTGGGGCGCCGGCGACGCCGCCGAGGAGGAGGAGAGCGCCAACGCCAACGGTGCCCCGGCCCGCCCCGCCCTCGCCCCCCCGCCTGCGCTGCGCCGGGCCGGGGCGACGAGGGCCGGCGGGGCGGCAGACGCGGACTTCTGGACGAAGGTGGTGCCGGAGGAGGCGGCGCGGGCGGCGGCGGAGGAGGCGGCGGCCCGGCGCGCCAAGGAGGCCCGCGACTTCGAGGAGGCCCGCCCCCGCATGCACCGGTTTCCCCGAGAGGCCCCCGGCGCCTGACGCGGTCCCCTCCCCTCCGCCAGACGCTGGACCTGGAGGAGACGGGGCGCGGGAAGCGGCAGCGCAAGCAGATCTCGTACCGCGAGGCGCGCCCCGGCCCCGGCCCCCCGCGAGCGCGCCCCGCGCCCCGCGAGCGGCGCGCAGGTGGACGAGGACGGGGCGACGCCGCTCAAGAAGCCCCCGCAGCAGAGCCCCCTCGAGACGGCCAAACGGCCCTCCGACGGCGCCGACAAGAAGGTCCCCGCCCCGCCCCGCTGGCCCGCTGCCCCGCCGGCCCCGCTCACGCCGGCGGCGCCGGGCCCGTCAGGTCACGAAGCGGCGGAAGAAGGCCACGGCCGGGGACGAGGACGAGGAGGAGTGGCGCGACGACGGGTGCGCCGCCCCGCCGCCCCCGCCCGCGCGCGCCCCCGCGCTGAGCGGGCGTCTGGCAGGGCGGAGGAAGAGGACGAGGACGAGGACGAGGAGGGGGAGGGGGAGGTGGAGAGCGGGGAGGTCAGGCGGCCCTCGGGCAGCCCCGAGAGCCGCGCTTCCGACTCGGACGCCGACCGCGCGGTGCGCCGCACCCGCACCCGCCCCCTCCTCATCCCCGCGCCCGCCCCGAGCCCGAGGGGCGGCAGGGGCCGAAGAAGGCGGCGGGGGCGAGGGGGCCGCTGGGGACGGCGGCGCGGGAGTCGGCGCCCCCGGGAGGCTCCCCCAAGGAAAAGGAGTCCCTGCAGCGGGCGGCGGCGCGGCCCGGGGTGCTCGCGGGGCCCGACGGCGAGGTCCCGAGCCTGGCGGCCATGCAGGACTACGCCGAGGCGCGCCTCGCCAAGATCGCCCAGGCCCGCCCCGCCCCGCCCGTCTCCCCTGCGCTGCCCTGGCCCGGGCGGCTGAGCGGGGGCGGGCGGGCAGATCCAGGACGGGCGGGTGATGGCGGAGAGCCTCATGCCGATGCTCCGCACCGCCGCTGGCCAGCGCATCGCCGCCGTCGCCGTCCGCCCGCGCCCCCCCCCCCCCCCCCCCTCCCTTCCCCCGCCCCCGCGTTCTGAGCCGGCCGGGGCGCGCAGAGGGCGCAGGCCGACCCGCGGGAGAAGCGCGACGCCGCCTTCAACGAGGTACCCCCCCGCCCCGCCCCCCGCCCCGCGGGAGAGGGCGCGGGGCCGCCGACGCGGGGCGGGCAGCACATGCCGGTGCTGAACGCCTTCGCGCGGCACCTCGTGGCCCGCGTCCCCTCCCGCCACCGGCCCGTCGTCCGCGAGTGCGTCGCCCCCGTCCGTCTGCCCCCCCGCCGCCCCGGGCAGCGAGCGGGGGGGCGCAGGATGCTGTGGAAGACGCTGTGGAACAGCGCCTGCTTCGTCGAAGAGGACGGGCTCGCCCCGGGCTCCCTCGACGCCCGCTGGCCCGACCTGCCCGCCGGCCGCGCCGCCGCCTGACCCCGCGGCGCCCCCGGAGGTTTCCCGGCGCTAGACGCGCTCAGCTTTTTCCTGATTCTTTGAACCACGGCTTTTTCTTTGTATTTGAAACAATTCGGTATCAAACCAGGGAAGACTTCGGAAAAGGGGAAACATCGCGAAACAATTGATTTCTCCTCTCCTCGAGCTCCCTAGACCTCCGATTGTCCCCCCCCCCCCCCCCCCCCCCTCTCCTCCTCTCAGATCTGCCCATCTCCTCTAGATCTTGAGCTCTTCCCTCCTAAACTCTTTAAAAAAACATTTTTCTCTTCTCTTCTCTCTTCTCTCTTCTCTCTTTCTTCTTTGCTTCTCGATCGAATGCACCGCAGCCGCGCAAGCTTCGAATTCGGGCACAGCGGCGCGCTGCTGGCGGTGGTCGTCCTCGGGGCGCTTTCGGCTGCGTCGGCCTATCAATCGTGCGCCCCCCGTCTCCCAAGCGCTTCGCGCAAGCGGGCAACGAGAAACCGAGGCTTAGCCGGTTTCTCGATATCGATGCGCGTGCTGCCACGCTCGTGCCTTAACATCGCATGCGCTTCGAGCTCTTCGGCCTTCGAATTCGGCCGCGCTCTTTAGCTAGACGTGCTGATCGACAGCTCGCCACCGTCCGCAGGTATAACTCGCTCATTCCGAATGGTGGCAACGTTCAGCGAAATGGCCTTCCATGGCCTGCGCTGGGGCACTCCAATCCGGGAGGCGGGCCTGTCAATTCCTTTGGCAACGCTTTCGTTGCAGCGGGCCGCCAGTGGACGCCCGAACTCTGCAGGTGCCCGCACATCTCCATTTAGAAATCAAATGTTTAATTCCGCTGACTCTACCGCGCAGGGCCGACACGGACGGCGACGGGTTTTTGAACGGCTGGGAACTTGGAGGTTTCTCTGCCTTCCACGCCTTTCGCCTCGAAGCTGATCGCGCATCAGATCCCTGCTGCACGTGGACGGTCGGCGCGAATCCGGTCCGAGCGTCTGGGCTTTCGCACCCGGCATTCGCCGACAGGCTCGAGCGCTAGCTCGCGATCGCGCCCTGTTCCTGCCTCCCTCTCACACGCGCTAGCGCGCGCGCTGAGCGAGCCGGCGCCGCGCAGCATCCCGAGCAGCGAAGGATGCCCGAACACGACGACAGGGACTGGATCCGGAGGGGCCGCGGGGCAGCAGCCCAGCCCCGCCATCCAGGCACCCCGGCTGCCCTGCTGCCGCCGCGCCGCCTCACGCCGCGCAGGTTGTGCTGGAGGCGGACATCGCGCGCTGGAGCGCCGCTGCGCCGCAGGCCTCCCCGGCGGAGCAGGCCTTCCGCAGGGGCGCCTCCGCCGCCGCCGGGGTCCGTCTTGACCACCGCCCGCTGCCTCTGGTTGCGGCTGACGCGAGGCAGGTGGACGGTTCGCGGATCGAGATCATGAGCGTGGCGGCGGCGGCGGGGAGCGTCGTCGTGACATTCCGGATCTTGCCCGCGCCGGACGGCGGCGGGCGGAGCGTGCCGCAGGCCCTCGCCGCCTTCCAGACCGCCCTCAGCGCTCGCGCCCTCGAACTCGGCCTCCCCGTCGACTACTCCCGTGCGGCGGCTCCCGCTGCCGCTGCCCGCTGCCCCCTGAGCGCAGCGCAGGCTCGCGCATCCTGACGCCCGGCGCCGGCGGCGAGTCGGGTGGCGTCCCGGCCTTCCCGTGCGCCCGCCGCGGCGTCCTCGCCTCGCCGCCGACTCTGCCCAAGGTACAACTACGCGGCGCTCGGGATCGCCACGGGCGCCGCGCTGCTCGCCGGCGCCGCCGTCGCGCTGCTGCCGACGACGGCGGGGGCGAGCGCGCTGGCGCGGCAGCGGCGGCCGCTCCGGCGCCTCAGCGACGCGAACGCCGGCGGGCTGGCCGTCGCCGCCCTCTACCTTGGCCTCCTCGCCTGCTGGGGCACCTACTACGGCCGCCACTCCGCCAAGGCCCGGCCCCCCGCCCCGTCCCCTCACACCCAGAGCCTCCTGACGTCGCGCAGAGGTCGGGGGTGGGGGCGGCGGCGGACGCGTTCGCGGCGATGGCGCAGCTGCAGCTGCTCTTCGTCCTGCTGCCGGCGACCCGCAACTCGGTGTTCCTGCCCCTCTTCGGCACCGCCTGGGAGCGCGCCCTCCGCGTCCGTGTCGCCCCCGTGTTCACGTGAGAGCCCCCTGACGGAGCGGCAGTACCACCGCTGGGCGGGATGGCTCTTTGTGGTGACCGTGCGGGTGCCGACGGTTGAAACTAGTGTATATCAAGCGCGGCGGGGCGCGGGCGGGCGGGCCGGGGGGGCCCGGGGGCGGGCGATCGGTTATTGGTCGGGGCTGATATATATATCGATGTAATCTGGTTATAAAATAAGCCCGCTTTTAGCCCGCTTATTGGTCCGACCTAAACTTTTTAGCCCGGTTTTAGCTCCACAACGGACATTCTAAGGTCGGTTATAGCCCGGTTTTAAGTCGCGGTCGACCTCGGTTTAGCCCGGTTTTAGCCCGCTTTTAGGTCAGTTGCTACCCCCTTTTTACTAGTGCGGATCCCCCCTGCTGCCCCCTTCGAATTCCCACCTTGGCACCGGCCTCCCTTCGAATTCTCTCCTCTCCGAAGCTCCTCTTAGGCTATAGATCTAGACCTTCTCCTCTTTCCAAAGTTCCTCGCATCTTCTCGGAAAATGCAGCGCCGCGCGGCTCTCTTAAGCTTGCTGCTGCTGCTCGGCTGGGTGTCGGGCGCTTATGCTTACACGAGGTGCGGCTCGCGCGACTGGCCATGGGCCAGGCCGCGTCGGCGCCTTATCTGATTGCACATGCCGTCCGCGCGCAGGTATGTCACGCTGTTCCCGAACGGGGCAAACGTGAAGCGGAACGGTGTGGCGTGGCCGTGCTCGGGCCACAACGAGCCGGTCCGACGGTCCGCGTGCCAAACAAGTGCCGACGTACCGACGTTTGTCGCGAATTTCGATCGTTTGCAGGGCGGCGGCGGGGTGAACGTGTTCGGGCCCGACTTCACGCGGCTCGGGCGCGCGTGGACGCGCGAACTCTGCCAGCTCGACTCGGACGGCGACGGCTTCACCAACGGGCGCGCTTTTCGCGCGCCGCCCGCGATTTTCGCACGCAGACGGCGACGGCTTCACCAACGGGCGCGCTTTTCGCGCGCCGCCCGCGATTTTCGCACGCAGACGTGTTTTTCACGCGAATCGCGCGCTCTGTACGCGTGTGTCCACTTGAATTTCGCAGACCCGTGCTGCGTCTGGGATCCGAACACGAACCCGCTGCCACAACGCAACGACGATATCTCGCACCCCGGCTTCGCGGACAGGTTGTTTCTCCTCATGATCAGCTGCAAACGTTGACCCTCGCTGCTTCTGAGACCTTCGCAGCGTGCCGGCTCTTCCGAGCAGCCGCGGCTGCGCGGCGACGCCCTCGCCCTAGGCCTCGCCCCTTACGAGCCCGGGCACGGCCCTTGAACTCGCCGAGTTTGGGCAGGACGACAACGTCTTTGCCCAGCTCGACTTCGAGATTTGATCATGATTTGTACAGCGCTTCTTTGAAGAAGATTGAGATCTAGAATAAAAACATCTTTTTTTTGGTGAATTACCGGCCACAGTCTCTAGACACCAGCACTGCGGGGGCTGCCCAGGGGGCATAAAGACAAAAAAGCAAAATAACTAAGACAAGAGCACGAAGAAAGAGAAGACAAAGAGCCAAAATCGACAATAAAAAAGGAATAAAAGCATCGACAGGAGGCACTTCGAATTCCCCGGATCATCGGATCGCTTGTCATGAGACTCTGAGAGCAGGCACTGGAATAGGGGGCCTGGTTCTCCAGATCTTCCCCGTCTGCCCCGTCTTCGGCATCGCGTTCCGCAGCTCGTGCAGATCCTAGAGATAATCGGATATCGAGTGAATAGAGATATCGCCGATCGCGAGTCGAGTGATATCGCCGCTGGCGGCCCGGCGGCAGAGTCCAGACCTTGGATTGAATGATCATCGAATCATTGTGAATCAGAAATTCTCGAATTCAGGGCCCAGGGGCTCAGGGGCTCATGATCAGCGGGTCATGATCAGTGACTCGCGATCGGTAAATCACGATCGCGACAAGATGACGATTTTAAATCGATTACTAAGTTACCCGCATAGCTAGATCTAGCTCTACCTATCATGCACTAAACCTGAAGTTCTCTGCAGCTGTCGCTTTCGAAATTTAAATTTACTCGTTTCTGCATGGGGCAGCACTGTTGCTCGCGATCGTGTCCACTTCACTGCGGCGGGCGCGGGGCCGGCTACGCGCTGGCGAAAAGGGGCACACCCGAGGAGCAGCAGACGGGGACGGGGGCCAGAGCCGGCGCGGGGGCCTCGGCGTCCCCCCCGCCCTTCCCGCCCCCACCGGGGACGCCCTTCGCCCTCGATGCGTTCGGGTGGACGGCGGGGGGCGGGGAGCGCCAGGCCCCCGCGGGCGGCCACATGAGCGCCAGCACGCCCCTGTCGGAGCCGAGGGAGGCGGTGAGACGAGACGCGAAGAAAAGAGGCCTCACCCCGAGAGTGGACGCACGTGGGGCCAAAGACGAGGGTGGCGGCGGTGTCGAGAGCCGGCAGCGGCGAGGCCGAGAACCTGGGGGGCACAGGAGAGCCGCGGGCGGTCGGAAGCAGGGCCGAGGCTGGGGCCGGGGAAGGGGCGCACCGGGAGGAGACTTCGACGACCGTCGCGCACGCGACGCCGATCGCCAGCCCGGCCGACGTCTGGTACCTGTACCCCCGCCGCACGCCGTCCGTCGGCGTCAGCGCGGCGAGCTCGAGGGGAAGGGGAAGCGCGCCGCGCACAGGATAACGCCGGCCTGAAAAACGAAGACGTTTCTCAGGAACTCAGATGAGATCTGAGCAGGGGAGGGGGTACAGGGCTCACCGCCGTGATGAGGGCCAGGGACATCGCGCGGGGCGTGTTTTGGTCCCGCACCTAAAAATAGAGCGGTCAGGGGTATCAGGTTGCATCCAGGGATGGGACCGAGCCGGGGCACCGAGGAGGCGAGCTCGAGGCCGGAGACTCCGAGGAGGACGCCGAGGATCGCGAGCGGAAAGTACCTGCACGAGCTTCGGATTCGAACCCGAGCACGCACAGGGGCGGAGGGGGCCGGGGGTGAGCGCGCTTCAGGAGGGACCCGATGGAGGACCCGAAGACCAAGTAGAGGACGATCTGTGGGGGTACGAGCTCACATGCGGCCCAGGGGGCGGGGCGGTCGGGGGCGATCTCAAGGGGGTAGGCGCGCCTTGCAGCAGCCGAGGAAGAGAATCGATACGTTCGAGCGGGCGCCGAACTTGTACTACGGGGTACGCGATTCTTAGCAGGGAACACAGTTTCGGGAGGGTACGGGATCGGACCTGGCCGGCGAGGCCGCCCGCACCGTGGCAGTACGGCGTCGATCCGAACCTGGGGGGTACAGCGGTCAGAGAGCGCGGGGAGGGGCGGAGCGGGGGTGCAGGGGCCACCATCCGCCGAAGAGATTCCTGCGAAAGCGCTCATGATCAGAGACCGGCGGCAGAAGCTCGAGCGTCTCGGGACGGCGGACATGAGTCCGACGGCGACGGCGACGACGGCGGGGCGGGTGTCGATGGAGGGGAAGAGCTCCACGGCGAGCGCGGAGACCTGCGCATGCGCGGGGCGCCTGAGCCGCCGCCCCGGGGGCACGCGCCGGCAGGGCGGCCGCGGGCGCACCGACACGACCGAGTTGAGGGTCGTCAGGGGGATCTGCGGAGGGGTGGGGTGAGGAACGGGCGGAGAGGGGGTACGGGAGTTTGTGCCTGGGGTATGGCCGCCTTGACGAAGGCGATCTTGAAGTCCTCGGCGCTGGGGACGATGGTTCGGACCTGCGAGGGGCCTGCTCCGGGGTGAGCGGGGCGCGGGGGGTACGGTGGCGGGGCGCGTGAGCTGCGGGGGCGGACCGAAGGCGATGGGGGACAGGTTGGGGGTCGGGTCCGTGGCGCGCCCGGCGACGGCGCAGACGAGCCCGACGACGAAGAGGACGAGCGCCGCCGGCACCCGCCGGAAGGGCTGCCCCCCGCCGCGTGAGGGGGGGGGGGGGGGGGGGGGTAGGTCCAGAGGGGGTGCCGCGTCACCTGCACGGCGAGCACGAAGAGGCCGCAGACGATCCCCAGGGCCACGCAGTCCCCCGCCAGCCCCCCCCTGCCGGGTACCGTCTGGAGCTGAGGGTGGTACGCGAGTGCGGAACGAGGGGCGCACCACCACCACCCGGACTGGGTTGCGTACCCGAAGCCCTGGGTCAGGAAGTTCAGGCCCAGGCCTGCGGGGGTACGAGGTTTCAGGGCTGGGGTAGGGGCGCAAATTACACCCGCAGGGCGCACCGAGCTGCATGCCCTTGATAACGGCGGTGGGAATGACGCGATTAATGACCTGGGGGTACGTCATTCGGGGAACCCGCGACGAATCATCGGAAGGGGGTACGGGTTCGCGCACGTTCACGAGACGCGTGATGCCGAGGAAGAACACGGTACCCGAGACCAGGATCCCGGCCGCCATGATCTGCGAAGGGTCACCCCCGCTCGTCAATCTCGGGGTGCGCGGGCGGCGCGCGCAGGGGGGATACGAGTGGCGCGCCTGCTCGACCGAGAGCTTCTCCTTCAGGGCGACGGCGGCGATGGCCTTCATCGGCTGGACCGCCATCTGGAAACAGGTCGAACGGCGCCGGGGTACAAGAGGGAGCGGGAGGGGTACCGGGATCGCGAAGTGGCAGCCCGTGATCACGTTGTAGATGCCCTGGGAGAGCGAGGGTGAGGGCGAGGGGCGGACGCAGGGCGGGGGTACACGACGCGCACGGCGAGGAGGAGGCTGGCGCCGAAGTCGAGCCCGTTCTGCTTCGACATGGCGAGCACGAGGGGGATGAACGTCCCCAGGTCGCCCAGGCTCCCGCTGATCTGCGCATGCGCGCGGGGGCGGATCGGCGCGCGAGGGGGGCGGCAGCGGGGCGGGGCGGGGGGGCCGGGCCGGACCTCAGCGAGGTTCAGGCGGGGGCGGAGCCAGGCCCAGAGCGGCCGCTCGATCGAGCACCCCGGGAAGAGGGGGCGCGTGGCGGGGCCTGTCGTGGGCCTCAGTCAGAGGAGAGAAAGAGCGCTAGCGAGCGATCCACCGGCGCACGCCTTTTGGAGACGGGGGGGTGCCCTTGCAACCGCAATCCGATCCATCGACTTGCCGGTCGCCGTCGAGCAGCGATGGCCCATCCGTTAGAGAAGCCTCGCACCCGCCTTTGGCACACGACCCGCACCCACATGCATTGAGCATGCAGCCTGTGCCCGGTACGACTGCGTGTGCTTCAGCAGGGCTCAGATGTCGCGTGTCCGCAACCCCCAGCGCCTCGGTCGCTGTCATGGCGCCGAGCGCCCGCGGGGTCTCGGCCGCGGCGCCGGCCGCAGGCTCCAGCTCGGCCGGCGCCGGCCGCATGCGCGATCGCTCCGCGTACGCAAGATCACAAGATGATCGGATCGCCGTACACGTTGCTGCACGCGATGATCGTTGTCCGCAGGCGGACCGCCGCGCGCGCCCTTTGGAGCGGGGCCCGGGGCTACTGGTCGGATCACTCGGCGAGTAGCTCGAGCTCGCGCTTGCTTTCGGGCGCTCTTTCTGCTGCCTGCGCTGGGAGGCGGCTTGGTTGCCCTGGCACGCCTCTCTGTTCCTCTGTTTGTGCCGGTAGAGGGGTACAGCTGCGTACTTGCCGGTCACCCGTGTTCGAATTCGTCGAGTCGATTGATCGCCCGGCCGGCGCCGCGGCCCGCTGCGCCTGCTTGCCGGCCGGATCCGGACTCGGTTAGCTGCGCTCGAGCTCGAGCGGACTCGGGGAGCGCCTGCGGTACACATGTCTGTGCGGTACTTCGGTAGCTGCACCCCCGGCGCGGCGCCGGCGCCAGCGCCGCAAGCGGCCCCCCACCGGACGCCCCGGCCCGGGTCACACAAGGCAGCCGCGATAGCAAAACCCGCCTAACTGCAGCTGCAATGCACGCGAAATTGCAGAGCCAATTAGCGCTGGCCTACGACTGCGCAGCGGGCGGAGGTGGCGCAGCCGGCGCCGCGCCGCGCGCCTCCGGGCGACGAGGGTCGGAAGGGAGGCGGCGGCGGCCGAGAACCTGTAACTGAGCTGAGCAGCCTCACAGGCGCGGCCGCTTGTCCCCGTTGCCAGGCTGCTGCGGGCGGAGGGGTCAGCGGCCAGGAGGACGGCCGGCCACGCGGGGAAAGGGGGCCGCGGGTGCCGGCACCTCGGTCTCGTCTAGCGCGTGCCGCAGGGCCGCCGCATCCGCCTGCGCCCGTTCCGCCGCCGCCGCGCTCTCCGCGCGCGCCCGCTCCGCCCGCACCAGCGCCCACTCCGCCGCCTCGGCCCGCCGCTGCTGGTACGCCGCCACCGCGGCGGCATCCTCCGCCAGCCGCCGCCAGTTCGCCGCCGCCAGCTCCGCCTCGGCCGCCTCGGCCGGCTGCCAGAGCTGCTGCTCGTCCTCGTCGCGCGGCCGCCCGGGCTCGATGACGACGAGGAAGCGGAGGTCGCCGCCGAAGAGGAAGCCAGCTGCCGGGTCCGCCACGGCGGACACGAGCGCGAAGTCCCAGAAGCCGTACCGGTGGGGCTGCTGAGTCGGCACCGCCTCCAGCGCCACCCACCCGACGCCGTCCGCCGGCACCACCCGCACCACGTTCTTGGCGGGATCCTGGTTGAGGAGCGCGATGGTGAAGCCGGTCTTGAACTCGGCGCCCTCGCCCCACTGCAGGTAAGCGCCGAGGTGCTCCGGACTCCCGTCTTCTCCGTCCCCAGTGATACACACGAGCAGTTTCCTGCAGAAGCGTGAGCCCGAGCGCCCGTCTCTCGCGGGTCACCTCCTGCACGCACCACTGCCCAAGGGCATCTTCCTCAGGCTCGAAGGTGACGCACGGCCGCCCGTCGCCGGCTTCCTCCTCCTTCAGCTCAGGGTAGTTCCGCACGACGAACGTCAGCGACTCGCCCTGCCGAAGCCGCGCCGTCAGAGCTGCGCATCAACGGGCTGCGAGAGCGCCCCCCGTGCCCGCACCGCTATCTCAAACGTGCTCGCCATCTCCGTCAATCCTCGGCTATAGCTAGCCCCTCGGCTTCCTCAGATCCACTCGTCAGAGCAGCTCCTCAGCTTCACTCCTCAGACTTTACCTGAACCTCGGAGTCCGTATGCGAGCATTACCTATGCTCGCCGGTGAACGGCGGCGGTTTATCTCGGTGGTAACAGCCGCAGATTTACCTAAGCGTTTAACGATTAACCTTGCGAACGACTTGCTGCAGGCGCTTGCTTGCTTGCTTGCTTGCTGGCTGCAAGCCACTGCCGCAAACAAGCTTGCCGCAGTGAACCTACGAAACTGTTCGTATTGCTTGATCTTGCACATCGCAATTAAGGTGCACTTTGCTGCGGGGGAGCTGGAAGTGCGCGACGCTGAATGAAGGGTGTACCCCGACCAGACGATCCGACTTCTTTGTCAACTCGTAGGTGGAACCCGGCGGATTTCATGGGTCGGCGGTACCCCCCCGGACGGGGGTACACCCGAGCCCCGGAAACGCAGACTTCCGAGACGACAACTGACTCGGACTTCCGAGGCTTCGCCGACTTTTTGACGACACTCTGCAGCTAGAGTTGCCCCGCAGCTGCGAAACTCTCACGTCGCTCGAGCCTCCTGTCGTCCCTGCCAGCTGCAGCGCGCCGGCAGCCCGCTTTAAACAGCCACGTCATCGAGCGGAAGCAGCGCCCAACCGCGCGCACAGACGGCTCGCGGCCATGGAACGGTCTCCGCTACTACAAGGCCGCGCTTCGCCTCACGACCTGGAGCACGGCCACGAGCGCGTCTGTTGGATCTGGTGCGAAAGCAAGGCGGTTTCCACGTACTATGCCTGACTCGGAGCCGCAGCCTCGACCACAGCGGTAATCTGGCGCAGCCGTGCCGCTGCCCGCGCTTCTCGCATCCGGTGCGCGCCTCGCCGGCTGCTGGAGTCGCGTGCTCACAGGAGTGTAGGAGTGCCTCGCGCGGTGGCAGCGGACGAATCTCGGGCGCGCGAGAGAGGCGCACTGCGAGTTCTGCAGGGACCCGTGCGCTCGAGCGTGCGGCGCCGCCAGGCCCGAGGGCCCGCGAGAACTGACGCGCGGCGCACGGCGCAGGCTCCCGCACTGGAGCGCGGGCCTGCCGGCGGACGAGCGCTTCCACTACAACGTGCGGGCGACGGTGCTGCGCAGGGGCAAGATGATGGCGGCTGTCGGCGCCTCCGTCCTCGGATTCGTGCGCGCCCTCCCCGCCCCGCGAGGGCGCGCGGCCGGCGCACGCGACTGACGCGCGGCGCGGCGCGCGCTCAGATGATCCTGTCGTTCATATTCTTGCTGGGTTCGCCGCATCCTACACGCTGCCCCGAGAGCCTGGCCTGCCCCCTAGCTGACAATCGGCCGCACCAGGCTCGGAGGGGCTTCGAGAGCAGGATGAGGGCTGCAGCAAGGTCGGCCCGCGTGTTCCCCACGCTCCCCTCCCATAATCTACCCCTTTCCGCCGCCCACGTAGAGCGTCCCCCGCAGGGCGGCGGTGGCTCTTGCCTGCGGCGAAACGTGTACGTCGTACTCCTCGTGCTCGTCGTGCTGCTGGTGCGTTGTACCCCGCCCAGATGCGCCGTACCCCTTCCAGCCTCACGGAGGACGGGTGCAGGTGATCGCTGGAACGATCAGCTGGGGCCTAGTCTGCTGGAGGCGCGTCCCGCCGGCCGCTTGCGCCCGTGGCTCGGCCCCCCGGCGGCTGACAGCCTCGCAGGTCGCTCACGCAGTGGGCGCGGGACACCTAGCGCGGGCGCTGGCGCCGCACTCTCCCTCCCTCCGTGCACGCGCTGGCGCCTTGCCTCGCGCAACCCCGTCCCTCCCGCTCCGCGCTCCTCCCCCTTCCCCTTCACCCCTGCCCCGACCGCCTTGTCAGCACTCCGCCGCCCTGCCCGCCAGCGATGCCCGCCCCCGCCCCCACCCTCTCCCCTATCCGGGTCCTTGATTTTGGAAATAGCTGAAAGCCTTTGCATATTAACTTCACACAATTCATACAATGTAACTGAAAAGCCGGGCCGGCCGCTGACCTGAACTGATCTGACTGTCGGGGCCCCTCGGAATCCTACGAGTCGGCCGCCGCCTCCGCCTCCGCGGCTGCCGTCGCGACCGCGACCATAGCGGGCCTGATCACGAACTCGCCCATGATGTACCCCCGTGCCAGCTCCTTCATGATGGTGCCCTGCGCACGCAGGGTTCGAGACCGCGAGGGGGGCGCGGGGGCCGGCGGGGCGGGGGCGAAGGCTCACCTCGGGCACGTCGTTCGTCTCCTCCCGGAACATAGCGTCGTGGAGGTTCGGATCGAACATCTGAGGCGCGCGCAGCCGCGTCGGGAAAGGAAAGGAAAAGGAAGCGGCGCGGGGCGGGGCGCGGGTCCGGACCTGGCCCTCGGTCTCCATCTGCGTCACGCCGATCTTCGAGAGCGCGTCCAGGAGCTGCTTGTAGACGCCCTGCGGAGGCGCGTCAGCCGGCGGCGGCGCCGCGGCTTGGGGCGGCGGCGCTGTGGCCGCCGGCGACGGCGCCGACCTGGTACGAGTTGTGGATGGCGAGCTCGCTCTCGACCTCGGTGGTGATGGCCGACTTGGCGCGGTCGAACGAGTCCATGACGGGGATGAGGCTCTTGACGACCTTGCCGATCGTCTTCTCCTCCGCCTCCAGTTTCTCGCGCGAGGAGCGCGCGCGGAAGTTCTCGAAGTCCGCCGCCAGGCGCAGGTACTGGGTGTCCAGCGTCTTCGCCTGCTCCTCTGCAGCCACAGCCTGGCTCCTCGCCGCGTTCAACGCGCGGACAACGTCCTCCGCAGCGCCCCTCGCGATGTCGACAACCTCCTTCGCCTCGCCCTCCGCCGACGCCGCGAGCCCGCCCAGCACCTCCGCTAGCACCTGCTCCGGAACCACAGGCTCGCCCGCCTCCTGGGCCTCGGGCTCGGCCTGGGCCGCCTAATCACATGAGGGCGCGCGCGTGGTCAGCGCACGCGGGGACCGAGCGGGGGCCGAGGTGCGGCGGTGGGGCTCTTTCGCTCACCTGCTCCTCATTGTTGGTCGCGAAAAACTCCTCCTCCGGCTGCTCGGCCGGCGCAGCGCCTCCAAGCGAAGCGACGCAGACGCCGGACCGGCCAGCTTGCCGAGGCGCCTTGGCGTGGAACGTACGAGCGACCGGCGCGCCGATGAACGAAGATGCGCTCGAGCTCGAGCATGCGCTGCGCGCGGGTCCCGGTCAGTCGCGCTCGGAAGCCCGCCGAAGGTTCGAGAGAGATATTTCGACGTACGCCACGCTCCGGGTCCGCGTGAGCTCGCAGCGCTGCGCGGACGCCTGGACGATCGCCCGGGAGGCGGGGAGAGCGACGGGAGAGCTGCAGAACGCGGCCATCGCTGGAACGGGGTACTGCAAACTTCGGCAAGGAGCGTCAAAGGAGCGGCAAGACCTGGCCGAGGTCGAGGCTTATAATCATCACTTGCATTCATTCTTGGGTTCTCCGGCGGTCCGGGGCGGCGCGTACGTCTGGCCTCGACCGCATCTGCGACGAACTCGGCGACGAATGCTAGCTAGATGGCGGGAATCGGCGCGCATCGAGTCAGGTAGCGACCGTAAGCGGTAGTGGAGCGCACCGCTCGCGCCCGACGCTCAGCAGCCACGGGGCACTTCGAATTCCTTAGCTATGGCGCACCAGCCAGCTCTACAGCCCAGTGGGGGCTCGTTTCGGCTCTCCACCTTGCGCTCCCTGCGGCCCTCTACGGCGCCGGTGGCGCCTCGCGGCGGAGCGCCGGCGGCAACCGAACATTGCATCAAGACCATCTCCGTCGACGCTCGCTGCGTCGCCACGAACCCGGCTCGTGCGGAAGTGTACGCGGCGAGCAGGGATGGAGAGATTCTCATCTTTAGCTCCAAGGCACGCGTTGCCGTGGCGCGCATGCGTTTTGGGTCTCCCGAGGCTGAGCCTGGGGCTGCCGGCTCGCGTGCGCAGGAGGGCCCCGAGAGCGGCCGCGGGCGGTTCAACAAGCGCGCGGAGGGCGTCTCTTGCCTCGCGGCGGCGCGCCCCTCAAGCGTCTCGCTTCGAGGCTGCGGCGGCTCACGGGTTGCGGGCAGGTGAACGGGGAGCTGTGGGTTGGCTGCGCGGACGGGGACCTCCTCGTCTTCGACATCGATGGCGGCCGCCTGCTCCGCAAGTGGCAGGCCCACCCCGGCGGCCTCTGCAGGCCCGCCCCGCCCCCGCCTCCCCGCCACGGCCCCCTACGAGCCTTCCCTCACCGCCCCGCAGTATCCTTCCCGTACCCGACGGGGCCGGCCCCGAGTCCGGAGAGCGATGGGCGACCGGCCCCGCACTCGCTCGCCCCGGCGCCGCGCGGCCCGTCCGACACGTCTGGACGGCCGGCATAGGTGGGACCCCGGCCAGGCCGCCGCTCCCGGACCTTCGAATTCCTCCTTCAAGCGGGGGTACGCAGATTGGCAGGTCCGCATCTGGACGGCGGCCGGCGAGCCCGTCAAGGCATACGGGGGCGAGTGCCCCGTACCCCCCACGACCTCGGCACTCATCCTCTTACCATGTACCCCCGGCAGACCACAAGCAGGCGGTGCGGTGCCTTGAGGTGGTTCACCCGAGCCCCCTCATCGTGTGGAGGTGCGTGTACCCCTTCTCGATCGCGACCTCCCTCATCGCATACCCCTTCTTCGCCGCAGCGGAAGTGACGACGCGACGATCAAAGGTTGGTCCCCGTCGGTGCGCCGGCCGCGCCTTCAACCTTGTCGGCCCTCTCCTTACGGGGGTACAGGAGGACCAGCCTGTCCTGGAGCTGCGAGGCCACACCGCAGGCGTCTCATGCCTCTGCGTGGTGCGTGCGCGCCTCCTCGCGTGCCGCACCAGCCTCCCGCCCCTCTCAATGTGCCCCTCTCAACCTCTCCAGGTAAATGGCGAGGTGTGGTCGGGATCCGAGGACATGACGATCCGCTGCTGGGACCGCACGGTACCCCTCTCAACTCCGCCCCCGCTCTGTCACTTTGTCTCCGCCGACGCCGCGGAAGTCCGGGGCCTTCCTGCGGATCATGAAGGGCCACACGGGGTACGCGACGGCGGCGCGGCCCTCGCAGCGGGAGGGGCGCCTGAGGGGCGGGGGGCAGGTGGGTGAACGCGATCTGCACGGTCGGCGTCGAGGTCTGGACCGGCAGCAGGTGCCGCGCGGCCCCTCCCCTCTCTCCCCGCGCACCCTCCCACACGGGCCCTCTCCCCAGCGACAAGACGATCCGCGTCTGGGACACGGAGGTGGCTGTACCCCGCCCGCCGGATTCCCCTCCCTCAGCCTCCCGCGCGCATCTGCGCAGAGCGGGGCGTGCCTGCGGATCATCGGGGCGCACACGGCCTACGTCAAGCAGATCGCCCGCCTCGGTGCTGCCCCCTGTACCCCCCGCAATTTTCCCGCGTTCCCCTACCCCCGATCCCGACGCCTCTGGCAGGCTGGCAGGTGTGGAGCTGCGCGGGGGACAAGACAGTGCGCCTCTGGGCCGCCGAGGTGCCCGCCCCCAGCCCGCCCCCCCGCGCCCGCTGCGCCCCCCTCACTTGGCCTCGCGGGCAGAGCGTGTTCGAGGAGATGGCGCGGCAGGCGCGGGACGCGAGCTGCATCGAGGCCCAGCTCCGCGGTGCGGTGTACCCCTCCTGGGCACCGGGCCTCTGGATGTGTGAGGGCGCGCGCGCAGAGCGGGCAGAGGGCCTGCGGGAGGAGCTGGCGGCGCTGCGGGGGCGCGCGGAGGCCTCCGGGCGCGACGCCGGCGAGCTCGCCTCCCGCCTGCAGGCCCGCCCCGCCCCGCCGCCCTCCCATCCCTCCCTCGGCTGAGGCGGGGGTCAGCGGCTGGAGGCGGAGGTGGAGGCGGGGCGGCGGGAGCGGGAGGCCGGGGAGCGGGCGCGCGCCGCCCTCCAGGAGAGCCTCATGCACGTGCGCGCACGCGGGGCGGTCTAGATCTCCAGTGCTGGGCTTGCCGCGAGGCCAGTGCTGACAGCGGGCGCCGCCGGCTGCGTGGGGGCGCAGGCGGTGGCGGAGGGGCGGGGGCGGAGGAGGGCGGCGGGAGGCGGCGGCGGCGCTGGAGGGGCGCTGGAGGCGCGGGCGACGCTCGAGGCGGACGCACGCTGGCTTCGCGCCGCCCTCGAGGCCGCACAGGCAAAGTGCGCCCGCCCTCCACCCCGCCGCTCTCCTGCTCGGGCCCGAGAGGGCGGGGCCTGCAGGGGCGAGGGGGCGGGGCGCGAGCTGGAGGCGGCCACGCGGCAGCTCGCCTCCGCCGACGCCCGGTGCGCCCGCGCTTGGGCGGCGCCGGAGGGCGAGGCCCCAGGGCGCTCGCGCGTCCTGTCTCTCCTAGTCCTCGCCCGGCACCCGCGCCCGCCCCGCCCCGCGCTGGTGGCCGGGGCCCGGGCGAGCGCGGGGGCGGGGCAGGATGGGGGAGTTGGAGGGCCTGCTGCGGGAGGCCGAGGAGCTCGCCGCCCAGGCCCGCCCCGCCCCGCCCCGCCCCTCGCCCCCGCCGACGTGCCGGACCCGCAGGCGCGGCGGGAGGCGGCGGCGGCGCGGGAGGGGCCGGCGAGGCGGAGGCGGCGACAAGGGAGCGCGCCGAGGCCCTGCGGCGCGAGGTGCGGCGCCTTGCCGCCTTCTGCGCGCGCCCGGCCCTCTGCGCCCCATCGAACGGTCCGCGCAGCTTGCGGACCGCGAGCGCGAGGCGGCGCGCCTCGCGGGGGAGCTCCAGGTGCCCCCGCCCCCCTCCCGGGGAGGAGGCGGCCTGATCGCGGGAGCGGGGCGGGCGGCAGGCGCTGAGGGAGGCGGAGCGGCGGTGGGGCGAGCAGCGCGCCGCCCTCGAGCGCCGCGTCGCTGAGGCCCGTACCCCTCCCGCCTCGCCCCGATCCCGTCCGATCCGGTCCGGTCCGATGCGATCTGCGCAGGCGTCGGAGGCGGCGCGGGAGGGGGCCTCGGAATGCTCCCTCCTCCGCTCCCAGCTCGCCGCCGCCGTACGCCCCGCACCCCATCCCCCAGAAGCGCGGCGGGGCCGAGAGAGGGGGCGCGGGGCAGGTGGAGCGCGCGGAGGAGCAGGCGCGGCAGCGGCGCGCCGCTGAGCTCGAGGCCGAGCGCGAGCGCGAGCGCGGCGTGCGCGCCGCCCCCGGCCCTCCCCGCTGCCCCGCCCACGGCCCCGGCAGGCCCAGCGGGCGCGGGAGCGGGAGGAGGCGCTGGCGGCCGCCCTCGCCACCCAGCACGCCGCCGTGCCGCCCCGGCCCCGGCCCCGGCCCGGCGCCCTCCTTCCCACCCTTACCTTACTTTCCTCGCGGGGCAGGAGGCGGGGGCGCTGCGGGAGGAGGCGGAGGCGCTGCGGGAGCGCCTAAGGGAGGCCCGCGTTGCCGCCGAGGCCAGGCCCGCCCGCCCCGCCGCCCCCGGCCCCGGCCCGCCTCCCTCCCTTCTGATCTCCCGGCGCGAGGCAGGGCGGGGGAGGCGGCGCGGGGCGGGGAGGCTGCGGGGCGCCTGCAGCGCGAGCTCGAGGAGGCGAGGAGGGAGGGCAACACCGCCAAGGTCCCCGCATTGCATCTCTGCTGCCGCCGGTCTAGCCCTCTTTTCGAACTTGAATTTGATCGTTTCAGCGGGAGCTAGAGGAAGCGCGGCAGGAAGCGGCGGCAGCGAAGACCCGCGCCGAGGCCGCCGAGCGCGCCGCCGCCGCCGCCCGCGTCCGCCCACCCGCCCGCCCCGCCCTTCGAGCGCTCCGGTTCTGAGAGGGGCGCGGGCAGGCGAGCGGGGCGGCGGGGCAGAAAAAGACGGCGGGGGAGCTGCAGGCGGCGAAGGCGGCGGCGGCGGCGGCGGCCAAGAAGGCCTCCGAGGAGCTCACCCAGGCGCGCCCGCGGAATCCCTCTCGGATCAGCTCGAGGGTGGCGGGGCCGACCTCGCGGGGCGCGCAGGCGAGGGCGGCGGCGGCGGCGGAGAAGAAGCGCGCCGCGGAGGAGGTCGCCGCCGTGCGCGCACGCCCGCCCCTCGCCCGCGCCCCAGCCCCGCCCCGACGCCGGCGCCGGCGGCAGGCGCGGGCGGCGGCGAAGGGCCTGGGTGAGGAGCTCGCCGCCACCCGCGCCCAGGTCCGCCCCGCGCCCCTCTTCATTTCCCTCTCTGAGGGGGCGGGCAGGCGGGGACGGAGCTGGCGGCGGCGCGGGAGGCGCAGGCGGCGGCGCTGGAGAGCATCGCCACCCTCCGCGCCAGCGAGGCCCAGGCCCGCGCCCCGCCCCGCCCGCGCCCCGCCCTCCTCTCCCTCGGTGACGCGGCGCAGGCGCGGGGGAGTGCGAGGAGGCGCGGCGCGCGGCGCGCACCGCCGCCGCACTCCGCGAGGCTGCCGAGGCGAGCACACGCACCCCGCAGCGCTGCTGCAGGCCCAGGGCCTCACGGAGGTGCAGGGGGCGGCGGAGGAGGCGAGGGCGGAGCTGGCGCGGCTGCGCGGCGAGGCGCACGGCTCCGAGCGGGCAGCCCTCGAGGAGGCCGCCAGGGTGCCCGCCCCGCCGTCGTTTCAGCACGCCCCGCTTCCCTTCCGCCCCCGTGGCCCACGCTCCCGTGGCAGGCGCGGGGGGAGGCGGAGGCGGCGCGACGGGAGGCGGCTGCGCTCGCCGCCGCCCGCGAGGAGGCCGAGGTCCCCCCCTCCCCCCCTTTGTGCATGGCGAAGACGCCGCCTGACGCGGCGGCAGGAGGGGCGGCGGGAGCTGGAGCGGGCGGCGGAGGTGGCCGCCTCCCAGGCCCTCGCCGCCCGCGCCGAGGCACCACCCCGTCCCTCCCACTTCGCCGCCCGCGCCGCCCTCGCCTCACGCCTCTCCAGGGCGAGCGCGCGCGGGCGGCGCTGGAGCGCGAGCGCGAGCTTCGGGCCACCGCCGAGGGCAAGGTGCCTCCTCCGCTCGGCCCCGCTTCGGCTGCCGCCTCCTCTGCCGACCCGCCGGCAGCTGGCGGCGGCGCAGGAGCAGCTGGATGCGGAGCGAGGCGAGCGCGCCCGCGCCGTCGCCCAGGCCCGCTCCGCCCCGCCCCGCCCACTCTCCGCGCCCTCACAGCGCCGGGGCAGGCCGACGGGGCGCGCGGGGAGCTGGAGCGTGCGCGGGCCGAGCTCGCCTCGGGCCGGACGCAGGTGCCCGGCCCTGCAGCCGGGGCCGCGCCTGCCCCGCGCCCCGACGCCGGGGCAGCGGGCGGCGTACGAGGCGGCGGTGGCGGAGGGGCGGGGCGGGAGCGGGCGCTGGAGGGCCGCTGCGAGGCCCTCGTCCTCCGCAACGCCGCCCTCGAGCAGGCGCCCCGCACCGCCCCGCCCCGGCCGCCGCCTGCCCCCCGCGCCGACCCTTCCGGGCGCAGGCGGCGCACGGGGCGAAGACATCCCTCGCCGCCGCCCAGCGGCAGCACCAGGCCCGTCTCCCCTCTCGGCTTCGCGTCCCTGCCCCTCACCCCCCCCCCCCCCCCCCCCCCCCCGCAGGCGGCGCTGGAGGAGGCGCGCGCCCTCGCGGAGCGCTGCGAGGGCCTCGACGCCGAGCTCGCCGCCGCGCGCCCCCTCCCGGGGTACGCGCTGCCTCCTCCCTCTCACGCCGGCTGCAGGCGAGGGAGGAGGCGCGGGCGGGGCGGCGCGGGCGCAGGAGGCGGAGGAGGCGGCGCGGTTGGAGGCGGAGGCGCGGGGCGCGGAGGAGCGGCGGCGCGAGGCGGCGGAGCGCGCGGCGGCCGAGTGCGCGGCGCGAGCCGAGGCGGAGCGCGCCCGGGCGGCGGTGCGAAGGCTCCAGGCAGGACGGCGGTTCGGCCGGGGCCGGCTGACGGGGCGGCAGGAGGAGCTGGCGGGGGCGCGGGCGAGCTGGAGCGGGCGCGGGCGAGGCCGAGGTCCGGGGCGAGGCCCTGCTGGAGGCCGAGCGGGTGGCGCCGCGCCCCTCCCCGCCCCGCCCACCCCCCGCGCTCAGGGCCGCCGCGCAGAGGCTCGCGGAGGCGGAGGAGAGGAAGCGCGAGGTGCAGCCGCCCCGGCTCTCCTTTGAACGAATGTGAGAGGATCTAATCCGCAGGGCGGGCGCGGCGCGAGGCGCTCGAGGCGGCGGCCGCCGTCCTGCGGGGCGAGCTCGAGGGCGCCAGGCGGGACCTCGACGCCGCCCGCGCCGCCCATGCCGCCCAGGCCCACCCCCGGCCCCGCACAGCCCGGCGAGCAGTGCTGTGCTGACCGAACGGGGGCGGCAGGGGGAGGCGTGGGGGCGGAGCGGGGGCGGCTGGAGGGGGAGGCCCGCGCCGCCGCCGACGAGCTCGCGGCCGCCATCGCCCAGGTCCCGCCCCCGGGCCCCCTAGGCCTCCCCCCCCCCGGCCTCCCGCCGTGAGCGCCGCGCGCAGGGGACTGCGCTGGGCGAGCTGCGCCTCAGGCTGCAGGAGATGCAGAGCCGCGAGCTCAAGCTTCAGGCGCGCCGCCCGCCGGCAGCAGGAGGCCCCGCGGGGCCCCTTCTGAGGCGCGGGGCAGGGGGAGGTGTACGCGGCGAAGGAGGCTCACCGGCGCGCCCTCGAGGAGCTCGCCGCCCTCGCCACCGAGGTCCCCGCCCCGGCCCGGCTCGCCCCTGCCGGCCCGGTCCGAGCAGGGCGGGCGGGGGCAGCTGGGGGCGGCGCAGGAGGAGCTCGCGGGCCTCCGCGAGCAGCGCGGCGGGGCCGCCCAGGCGCGCCGCCCGCCTTCGCGCCGGCCTCGCGCCGCGCCCTCACTGTAAGCAGCTGCGGGCGGAGGCGGGGGCGCTGGAGCGGGAGAACGGGGCGCTGCGGGAGCGAGCCGCCGCCCTCCAGCGCGAGGTCGGGGACCTCCAGGCCGAGATCGCCCGCCTCCAGGTCCCCCGCGCCCAGCCCGCGTGACCCCGAGCGCCCGTCCTTCCTCTCAGGCTCGGGCAGGCCCGCATCGACTTCCTGGAGGCGGAGGTCGAGCGGCTCAAGCGGCGCGGGCCCCAGGACCGGAGGATCGGCTCCTTCATGTGAGCAGCCCCGGGTGGAGGTGGTGGCTCGGATTGCTAGGTAGCAGAGAGAGGCTCAGAGAGCTAGGCTAGGACAGGGCAGCGTGAAGTAGGGTATGTGGATTCGGCAGAGACATAAGATTACAGGCGCGACATCGCACAACTAGACATATCGACGACCGTTCGAGCGGGGGGGCCTTCCGAAGGGCCGCGGGGAGCCGGCGCTCGGTCGCAAGCGGGGCGGGCTCACAGCATCTGGTGGTCGCCGGCGAGCGGGGCGTACCCCTCGGCGTCGAGGGCGACGAAGTGGTCGTCCCCGGGCGCCTCCTGCGGGGCGTGCGCGGCTCAGCGGCTTGCAGCGGCGGCGGAGACGGCGCCGCCCGCGCGATCTAGATCTGGACGGGCGTCTAGCCCGGGACGCGACAGCCCGTAGCTATGGAGGGCCCCGGCTCGAGCGCGGGCATCTCAGAGGGGGCGGGGCGCACGAGGAGGCCGTCGTGGGCGTCGGCGGCGGCGCCCTCCGCCGCCGCCCCGTCCGCCGCGTCGCCCTCCTCCGCCCCAGCCCCCGAGGCGTCCTGCAGGGCGGCTCGTGAGGGGGCGGCCGGGGCGGCGCGCCCGGCCCCCGCCTCGGGGCGGACCTCGTGGGCGGAGTAGGGGTGGCGTCGAGGTGCCGGGGGAGCGAGGCCGCCGCCTTGGGCGCCCCCGCCGCCGCCTTCGCCGACTTGGTCGCCACGCTCGTCTCCGACCCCGCCGCCGCCGGCGCCGTCGCCGCCGGCGCCGCTGGGCCGCCGGGCCGGGGCCGGGGCGGGCGGAGCGACGGGCTTGGGGAGCCACTGCTGGGGCACGGGCTTGCCCTGCGCGGCCCCGCTCGGGCGAGAACGGGAAGAGACTCCTCTGAGAACGCCGGGGCGGGGCGGACCTTGAGGTCGCCGAACTGGCCGGGGCCCTTGGCCGCCTCCCCAGGAACTTCTTCCCCGCCTCCGTCGCGTACACCTGCGCCCCGCCCCCGTCAGGGGGTGGATGGGGGGGGGGGGGGGGGGGGGGGGGGGGGGGGCAGGGGGGTGCTCGCGGCCTCCTTGTTGAAGATGGGATCTTCCAGCCGGCGCGCGCGAGGCGGCACTCCTCGGTGTACGCCTGAGCGCGGGCGGGGTGGGCGGGCGGGCGGTGGGCGCCCCGCGGGTGCGGGGAGGGAGGGCGGCGGGGCGGACCTTGGCGGCGGCCTCGGCGTCCTTGGGGGCCTCCCCGTCGCAGCACGCCGCCCAGCGCACTGCTCCCGCGTCAGGCGGGGGCGGGGGCGAGGGGGGTCTCCCGCCCGGGGGCGGGCGAGGGCACCGCGGGCGACGTCGGCCCCCTCCTTGTGCACGCCCATCATGATCCACTTCGTGCCCGGCGCGCAGCACCCGATCGCCCCGTCTTTGTGCATCGCCTTCAGCTGCGCGCGCCCCGGCGCGGTGAGCGGGCGAGCGGGCGGCCGCCGCGCCGCGGGCGGGCGGGGGGCTCGCCTGGTCGATGGTGAGCTTCTCGGTGTTGCTCTTGTCGACGGGGCCCTTGTGGGTGAAGAACTGCGCGGCGCGGCCGGCGCGGCCGGTCAGCCCCCCCGCTCGGAGCCGGAGGGGGCGCGGGGGGCACCTTGACGAGCTCGCGGGTCCTCCAGCTGGGCGAGGTGCCCGTCGTCTGGTACACCGCCACCTCCGACGCCGTGTTCGGCCCGAAGATCACCTGCCCGCCGCCCCCGGCTCAGCCAGGCCCCGGCGCTGCGTGCGGCCGCCCCCGCGGGGTCGGGGAGCGACCTTGTTGTTCGGGTCGTCGGGCGCCTTGCACGTGTCCGTCGACTTGAGGCCCACGGAACGCACGCCGACCTTCATGGAGCTCGAATCGTCGGCCGCCGGGGCCGGCGGCGCGGCCGGCTTCGGGGCCGGCGGTTCGGCGGGCTTGGGAGCCGGCGGCGGCGGAGGCGGCGGCGGTGGCGGCGGAGGAGGAGGAGGAGGGGGAGGAGGCGGGGGCGGGGCTGCGGCTGCGGGCGCGGGCGTCGACGTGGACACTGTCGCCGTGAGGCTGCCCGTGGTGCTGGTCTGTGAGGCGCCGGTCACCGACGTGACTTCGGCGCGGATGGGGATGATTGTGGTCTTCACGACGGTGCCGTCCTTGAACTGGAAGTCGGGGCCCACGCTCTTCGTCGCCACGGGGGTCCCCATCGCAGCGGCGGAGCCTGTCGCCGCGTCAAACGCACGACCAACTCGCAGAGAATGAATGAAACGCCGCGCTAGGACCCCGAACCGGCCATGCCCGGCCGCAACATGACAGCCCATCCTGGCACTTCCGGGGTGTCTGCTTAGTGCTAATATCGCACCTGAACGGCTAGCGGTGCTCGAACACCAGAGCTGCTCAGACCACCGCTGCTGACCACCAGCTTCTCTGACCAGCGGGGGGTAGAGGTGAATTGACCAGACGCTTAACTGGATGCGCATGCTGCGATCGAGCGCCGACGTCGCCTCAATTGCGAAAACGCGTGCTGAGCGCGGCGCCCGGCCTGCCGTGCACTCATACCTATCGCGCGCGTGTGGTGCACTGTGCCGCGCTCGAACAGCAACACGCACGCTCGATATCGAGCTCTCTGTCTGATCATTTACACAAACACACTCAACGCTCTCTCTCTATTTGCGCGCGCGGCGCAAGTGCGCGGACGCCGCGCGCAGCTGCGCATGCAGATGCAGGGCAGTGGCCGTGAGGCCCCCCCCCGGGGTCACGAGCCCGGGGAGACGACGATGCCGCGCAGGATGACGCCGTGCAGCTCCGACTTGATCTTCTCCCAGTCCGCCTGCGCCAGCGCGAGGGCACCGGTCAGCGCGCCCCGCTGCGAGGCCGGATGCGGCTGGGGCGGGCGGGCCTGCAGGTGGCGGTTATAGGCGTCGATGTCGCGCCCCTTCTCCGCGAAGAGGCTCGACTCGTACAGCGCCACCGCCACCGGGTACCGCGCCTGTCGGCCGGGGGTGCAGGTGAGCCGCGATGGGAGGGGGGGCGGGGAGGGCATGGGGGCGCCTTGTCGAAGGGCATGCCGCGCTCGTCGCAGAACTTCTGCACCTCCGCCGTGAACTGCACCGCAGCGGCCCCGCGTGTGAGCGCGGGCACGGCCGGGGGCCGACGCTGGAGCCGGCGGGGCGTGGAGCGGGGGCGGGGGGCGGGGCGCACCGACTGGACGACCTTGACGCGGTCGGAGAAGCAGAACTGGACGAGGTCCTCGAAGGTCGACTCCTGCGGGGGCGGGGGCGGGCTCGGGCGACGGGGCGGCGAGCGAGGCCGGGGCGGCGGGGGCGGCGGACGCGGGCGACGACGTCGAGGTACTCGCCGGGCGCGTGGTTCGTCGCCAGCTGCGCCTCCGTGATCGTCACCGCCTGCGCCCCGCCCCGCCCCGAGCCACGTCAGCGCGCCACTCGCCTCCGCGCGGCGGCCGGCGGTACATAGCGGGGCGGGGGGCGCGCCTGCATCATCTGCTTGATGTCGACGTTCTTCGGGAGGCCGTCGGGGCCCACCTGCCGCCCGCCCGTCAGCTCGCGGGGGTGCGCGGGGGCGGCCGGCGGGGCGGGGGGCGGACGGGGGCGTTGCGGGCGGCGTGGTCCTGGAGGCGCTTGAGGAGGCCCCGCACGATCGTCTCCCGCTGCTTCACGTCCACCTGCGCCCGCCCCGCCTCAGCCCCACCCGCTGCCTCCCTCTCTGCTCTCTCCTTCCCCGCGCACGTGGGCGGCCTTGCCCGCCGAGCCCCCCGCGCTCGCCCGCGCCGCCGCCGACGAGGCGCTGGAGGCCGAGCCGCCCGCCCGCTCCGAGGGGCGCCCCCGCTCGGCCGCGCGCTTCTCCTTCTCGGCGGAGGAGGTGGAGGCCGAGGCGGCGGGGGCGGCTCTGGTGACGGGGCCGGCGGGGACCCCGGGGCCGGCGAGCCTGAGGTAGGTGGACTGCTTGGGCACGCTGAAGAAGGCGCGGGCCTGCACGCCCTCGGGGCAGCCCTCCGGCGGCAGCTCCTGGTTCAGCTCCACCTGCCGTACCCCGGATCGCAGCCGGCCCTGGCGTGGCTCGTAGGGGGTACGGGGTTCGCGGACCTTGCAGTACTCCCCCGTGTCCTCGAGGATCATGCCGGGGAGCCAGCCGAAGTCCTTGCCGCGGAACGTCCACCGGACCTCCACCGTCTGGCCCAGCGCCGCCCCCTTCTCCAGCAGGTGGGGCGGCAGGCCCGGCCCGCCGCCCCTGCTCCCGGGGTACTTGGTCGCGCTCGAGTCGGGAATGGGGTACATCGACGCCTTGTAGACCCAGCGGGAGGCGTCCGGGGCGGGGTCCTCGGGGGGGGAGGGGGCGGGGGAGGAGGAGGGGCCGGCGGTGGCGGGGGCGGGGGCGGGGGAGGGGCCGGCGGAGGCGCCGGGGGGGAGGAAGCGGACGAGGGCCTGGTTCGAGCCCTGGACGGTCCTTATTACCTCGACGGGCTTCAGGAACTGGTCCTCGGGCCGGTCCCCTTTCGCGAGCACCTGCCCCGCCCGCGTCGGCGGGGGCGGCGGCGCGGCCGGAGGTGGGGGCGGGGGCTGCCGCGGCGCACGCGGTCGCCCGGCTTGAGGTTGTCGACGAAGCGCTGCGGGGGCGGCTCCGCCGGGGGCGGCACGTTCGTCGGCATCGGGCGCCGGTCGACGGCTGCGGTGTCCGCCTCGCGCTCCACGGCGATACGCTCCGCCGCCCGCGCGAGCTCGAGGATCTGCGTGAGCCCTGCGCCGCCAGAGCCTCAGGCGGGCGAACGCCTGCGAGGCGCGGCGAGCCCCGGACCCCGGTCGAGTTCGGCCGCCGTCTGCAGGTTCCCCGTCTGGTACACGTCTTCGAGCTTCGGCCGTAGGGCACGGAGACCCTGCGCGACCTGCGCGTACGGACTGCGTGGCATTCGTCCAGTCAGCGCTCGTCCGACCGGAATGGACAGGAATCTGCATCAAGCGGAGGCAGCGGATAAGCCTAGAGCGCCCCCTTAGCGCTTCCGGGGGGACCGAGAGCGCCATGCTGGCCGCGCCGGTTTTCCGTTCGCCTTTTGACATTAGATCAACTAGAGCGCTGCTGGTACCACAGAACGCACGAAATCTCCGCCGCCATCGCGGCCGCCGAAGTTCGTCGCCGAACAGCTGTACCCGTTTCCGCGAAGCGCCGAAGCCATCCGCGGGACCGCTGCAGCAGCACGCCAGCCCAATGGAGGTGCTCGGGAGAATCAGCGCGCACTGTAGGGCCAAGAACATTCGCCTGTACGACGACATGCGGGTGCGCTGTAGCTCGCCGGGCCGCCACCGTGGCACCGCTCTTAAGCTTGCAGTTCCGGGATGTCATGTAGCTATCTACTCCGGTCGTTCTAGCGCTCTGCTTCCACCCGGTCGGCCGGCAGGCAGCAACGGTCCTTCAGTGATAAGGAAAGATTAGCTAGACGCCAGCCCGCTGTATCGCGCGCTCTCTCTACTTCACAAGCAATGCTGGCGCTTTCTCGCCGCTTCAATCTGGCCAGCCTCGCCGCGCGCTCCGCACCAGCATGCTGGGGCTTCCTCGCCGTTTCTGATCTGGACTGGGCGGCTTGGGCTAGTCATGGTCCAGGCGCTAGTACTAGCGCCCGCGCTGGACCAGGCTCATTTCGCGCGCAGGCGTACGACTCGCTAAGGCAAGGCACGATCACCGAGACGCAGTTCAGAAGCGTTCTGTGTATGGCGGGGCTCGCCTTGACGAACCAGGCGCGCCCGCCCGCCTAGATCTGCGCCCGGCCGCCTCTCACCGGCCCACAGGAGATACAGAGCGTCCTTGCGCGCTACCGGGATCCGTGCGCCGAGCCTCCCCGCCCTCCCGCGGCGATCGGACTCCCGGATTCGAGCGCCGGGGGCAGGCGGGCGGACTGGTGGGAGCGCATCAACTACGGTGCGTTCTGCGAGGACGTGCGGAAGACGCCGGCGGTCGGGGCGGGCCTGCGGGCCTCGCCCTCTTCCCCGGCGCCGCCCCCGCCGTGGCCCTCGCAGCGGGCGGCCGAGGTCGCCGAGGGCATGCGGCGGAGCCTTCGGGAGCGCAAAGTCGACGCCCCCAACGAGTTCACCCGCTACGACCGCGTGCGTCCCGCGCACCCCCACACCGCCCCGTGACCTCACGAGGCGGGGTACAGGCCGCGACGGCGCCGACGGGCCGCCTGACGCGGGACGCCTTCCGGCGGGCCATCGTCGCCATGTTCCCCCCTTCCCTCCTGCCCCACGTCCGCCCGAGCCCCCCCCCTCCCTCTTAGTAAATCTTAATGTGGCCCCCCCCCCCTCGCAGGTGGACGACCGGATGCTGGACGTGCTTTGCGAGCGTTACAGGGATCCCGTCTCAGGATTCTGCCACTACCTGCCCTTCCTCCGCGACTTCTACGAAGCCCGTGCGGCCCTCCCTGCCCCGAGTCGATCGATTCTCCGAGATCGACAGCCTGCGCCGCAGAGCCCCTCATCGACCTCGGGTACCTCGATCAGCACACGTTCCTCGCGCCCGGCGGCCCGCCCCCTCTCGACCGGAGTGCGTACCCCTCTGGCCCCGGCCGGCCGGTTCAGTCCCTTTCCGATCCCCAAGCTGCACGCAGGGCCACCTGAGAAGCCGGCGGACGCGTGGGCCGTAGTCCAGAGGTTGCACCGCGATGTGCGCTGTGCCGTGCCCCTCCCTCTCCGAACTACCCCGCGCCCGCTGAATCCGGAACAGGTGAAGCTTGTGCCGATCTCTTTGAAGGATTGTTTCAGGTCCGACGTGCGTACCCCTCCCAAAACCCTTCCCGACTTCCCCAAATGCGTGAACGCGTTTCCGTACCCGGTGCCGGTGCGCAGGATCGCCTGCACACGGGCCGCGTACCCCGGGACAAGTTCGGGCCCTCGCTGCTCCATGCCCGCCTCAAGCCGCCTCTCACTGGCGCCGAGGTCCGTGCCCCCTCTCTCCCCGCTCCCTTCTCGTTCGTCGGTCACCGCGGGCCTCGGGCAGGTGGAGGCGCTGGGGGCGGCCTTCGCGGACCCGGAGCGGCCGGAGACGGTCGACTACCTCCGCTTCTGCGACGCCGTCTACGCGGGCGAGCGCGTGCCCCCTCCCGGCGCCCCCTCGCCCCTCAAGGCGCCTGCCGCGCAGGGAGCCTGGCGCCGCGGGCGGCGCGGCCGGAGACGGAGTCGGCGAAGGGCAGGGCGGCGGCGGCGGAGGAGCAGGGGGGGGCGATCCTGCGGGCCATCGCGAAGGAGACGCGGGACCGGCGGGTCGAGCTGAAGCCGCAGTTCAAGGAGCACGACACGGGGCGCCCCGGCGGCATGGCCACCGGCCGCATCGCCCGGCCCCGCTTCGAGATGGCGCGCCAGCCCCGCCCCTCCCCGCCTCGACGCGCTGAGCCGGCCCTCCACAGATCCTCGGCTCGCTCTTCCCGGCGAGGGCGCTGGGCCTGCTGGCGGACCGGCGGGCGATGGAGATCCTGTACAGGAAGTACGATCCGGATGGGGCCGGCGTGCGGTACCCCGACTTCTGCAGGGACGTCCAGTACGTCGGTGCGCGCGCACACACACACGCACACACCCGGGCTGAATGCCCGATCGGCTCCCTCTAACCCGGCGTCGATCGATCGCGCAGACCCGCAGGAGCCGATCGGGTGCGGGCGGGCCCGCGAATCCCTGCGCACCGCCCGCGCCGACGTTTTGAGCTCACTGGGCTCACGCGCTACCCTCTACCCCGCCGCCCCGCGCAGGCCGATCATGTTCGAGGAGTTCCGGTGGACCGATAGCTAGCCAGCCAGCGGCGTGCGTGTTGCATGGAATTGAACAGCGGTCGGGCGGGGGCAGTCAGCCGCGGAGCTCGATGGGGGGCTCGGCCTCGGGGATCCTGCCGAACTCGAACTTGGGGGCGCGGAAGGCCGCCAGGTCCGCCTCGCTCAGGTTCGCGCTCGTCACCACCGCCCCCGCGTTCTGCGCCCCCGCCCGTCGGCGGGGAGAGGGCGCGGGGGAAGGGCGTGGTAGGGGTACCGGCACGGTCGTCTCGAGGACCGACGGACCGGCGGCGGCGCCCCCGCCGAGGCCCATGCCGCCGAAGGAGGGGAGGCCCCCGCCCCCGCCGAAGGCGCTGCCGCCCAGCGCCGCGCCGCCGCCGAACGCGGTCCCGGCGCCGAACGTCGGCGCCGCCGGCCTCGCTCCGAACGCGCTGCCCCCGCCGAACGCGCTGCCGCCCGCCGCTGCGCCCCCTCCAAACGCGCTGCCCGCCGATCCCGCGCCGAAGGTCGGCGCCCCTGCGCCGAAGGTGCTACCGCCCGCCGCGCCCCCTCCAAACGCGCTGCCGCCCCTCCGAAAGCGCTGCCGCCGGCCGGCGCAGCCGCCGCCGCCCCCCGAACGCACTGCCCGCCGAGTTGCCGAAAACAGGCGCCGCGGCGCCGCCGAAGGCACTGCCAGCGGCCGGGGCGGCCGGCGCCGCGCCGCCAAACGAGGTGCGGGCACCGAAGGCCGATCCGGGGGCAGCTGCCGCCGCCCCGCCGAAGGTCGGGGCGGCGACGGCGCCCGCCCCCCGCCGAAGCCACCGAAGGGCGACGCGGCAGCCTGCGGCGGCTGCTGCGCCTGCGGCTGCCCGAACGCTGGCCGCGCGCCAAAGGCGGATCCTGCCGCCGCGGGGGACGCCGCGGGCGCACCGAAGGCCGAGGGGCCGGCGGCGCCGGCGGCGGGGCCCTCCTGCCCTACAGAGAGCCCCGGCTGCGCGCGGCCGGTTTGAAGGCGGGCGAGCGGCCTCGAGCGGGGGCCGGCACCTTGCAGACGTAGGCCGCCGGCTGCCTGTCGGGGTTCCGTCTCCTGTCCTCCGCCGCGCGCGCCAGCGCCCCGACCTCCGCCGTCTGCTCGCCCAGCTGAGCGCGGGGGTGCCGGTGGCGCCGGGGGATACGCGCACGTGCTGGTGGAGGCCGGCGCCGCCGCGGAGGGCCTGGTAGGCCCCCCAGCGCACCTCCTCCATGGAGAGGTCGCCCGCGAGGTGCCGGTCATTGTGGTCCATGCCGGAGAGCGGCCACAGCGGGAAGGTCGCCGCCGCCGCCGCCGCCGTCGCCGCAGACGCGCCGAACGCGGAGCCGCCCGCGGCCATTCCTCCCGCGCCAGCCCCCACGGCCCCGAAGACGGGGCCGGCCGGCCTCCCCGGGGCATTCGGGGACTGCGCCGCTCTGCGGCCAGCATATATGAGCGATCTCCGGATAGAGGGACGCGGCGATGGGCGGCGCCCACCCGAATCCGCCGAACGTCGGCGCCGCCGGCTGCGCCGAAGCAGCCTGCCCGAAGACGGGCCGGCTCAGCTGCGGGGTCGTGGAGCCGCCCTGCGGCCCCGGAAGCGCCTCAGGTACGCGACGGCGGCCTTGGGGCGTGCGGCGCACGAAGACATTTCGCACGGGGGTCGCCTGTGGGCGTGCGCCGAACGGAGTTGGCTGCTGCTGGTTTGCTGCGCGGCGCGTCGTGAGCGCGCGCGATCGGTCCAGCGACTCAGGAGCGCTCGCCTAGTGCTGCGAAGCGGTTGCCGCCGGCGTTCGGTGGCTGATAGACCTGCCGGCCCCCGCCTCGCCCGCCAGCGCCCGCCGGATGCTGGTTCCTGCAATTGTTGCCGAATCTGCAATTGCCTGCGAGGAAACGCGTAAGGGAGCGCTCGCTTGAGCGCTGGGGCGCGCTCGGCGAGCTACGCACAGCGTCCGCAAAGGACGCCCGGATATGAGCCTACCTTGCAAATAAAACTGGCAAACGGGCATCCCGGGCGCACAATTGCGGAGCCGAACGCTAGGCCACGGGTACAGAGAATTTCAATCCATTCGCTCTATCGGTGCGCCCGGTCCCTCCGCAGACGCCGTGGACGCCACGATTGCGGTGAAAGCAGCGTTGCGAGCACTCATCGCTGACTCTTGTGTCGTTCGCGCAGTGTTGCGAGTTCGCCGCCAAACATGTCCACTGCCAACTCCGATCTGCTCGATGAGAGCATCTTCGGCCAGCTCGTGCGTTGGCGTCATCCTCGTGCCGACGCGTCCGCTTCGCCCCCCATTCTCACCACGCCACGCAGGAGGAGCTGCAGGACGAGTCCCAGCCGGACTTCGTTGAGGAGGTCATCAACTTGTATTGCGAGACATCCGAGGAGAAGCTCGAAGAGATGGACAGCCTGCTGTGCGTTCCGGTGGCTTTTCATGGGTTTGGGTTAGAAGGTCATCGCGCCTGGCGTTTCGGAGAGCACGCCTTCTCCACTCACGCACATAACCGTGCCATCTAACGTACACGATGCGCTCGTTTTCCCCTATGGCGCCTAGAACGGACTCACCTCCGCCATTCGCATGCTTACCGGATTCGTCGCTCATCGTCGATTGCAGGAAGCGGAAGGATCTGGACGAGCTGGCAAAGTCGGCGCATTCGCTGAAGGGCAGCTCGGCGAACATTGGCGCTGTGAAGGTCGTGAAGCTTTGCGCCGACCTCAAGACCCTGTGCGAGGCGGAGGACCTTGCGGGCTGCAAACAGTGCCTAGAGGATGTGAAGACGCAGTTCAAGCTTGTCCGGGAACATCTTAAGAAGATCCTCGCGGACTCGAAGGAGAAGAAGAAGGAGTAGCGTTCCTTTCGGCCGCCGTGCGGCTCGTTGGCGCCATGCTCCACTAGCCTATTGCTTTGATCAGCTCCCCTAGTTTATGCTTGCGAGCTCGGCGCCCGGATCGGTCCCTCCCAACGCTCCGGGCGTCGCCCGGCTGGCGCCCTCCTCGCCACCTCGGTTCATCTCCACCCAGCATCCCGCCACCCGGCACATCCTCCTCTTCTGCCCGCTCCTTTCTGGACGTTGCTCAATCCGCTTTCCCTTTCCTGCCGTCTCGTAGACTTGATCGATATGCATCGGTGATGGTTTAAATAACAAGTGATCCGTCGTAGGTTAGGCCACAGGCATAGGCCGTCGTGATGTTTGTAGATGTGCACTCGACTTGTATTGTTTTTCGTCGAATGCTTCCAACAGCGGCAGCTTTCAGTTTCCCACCTTCGTTCAGTGTGTGGGGGTGTCGCGCGAGCTCGAGTCCCACAAGGAAAGTTGATCATGCATATGACCGCTGGTCACACAATAAGCATGCTGGGAAGCGCTGCCGCAGGGGTAAGTTGACGTCGATCGCGACTCAGTGAATCTAATTATGTACTATGATAAGCGTACTAGGGATAGTCAAGCTTAATTATAAGCCCCTACTGATCATGAGCCCCCAGGCCCTTGAGCAAGCGTACGTATACAGTGCGAGGCGCGCGGCGGCCCCGTCCCGCGGGCTGGTCGCGTTCGTGAGTACTAGAGCTAGTTCAATTTTAATTTTCGAATTCGAGCCTCGGAGTGCCACGGTGCTTCTGTCGGCGTCGACGTCTTTTAAATTTGAGCAAGATCGCGAGCTCGAGTGCCGCAGTGCCGCGCGCATACCGCAGTGCAGCTGCAGTACTAGTGCCGGCCGGGCGCGCGCGAGGCACCTTTCGTATTTCTTTTTATCTAGGCCGTGGCTCGAACTTTCCCAGGCCGGGCCAATATTTGCAGACTGACGCCCTGGATGCCATGATGCACGGCTGTAGCACGCGTACGAATCGAAGGGTAGGGCGCTCGCCGTGACACCCCGGCGCCTAGGGCCTGCCCCGGCTGGCCATGGAGCTCGGAGTCCCTGAACGAGAAGCATCCGGGTTCAGGATCACGTTAACGTTGGCTCGCACATTCCATATGAATTCGAACCAGGTTCCGAAGTTCTGCCGTGCCGCAGCTACCGGGCGCCGGCGACCGTCGACTTGAACAAGGCGAACTTGCGGGCATCCTGAGAGCGCGTCAGAGGGCGCGGCGGGCGGGGAGAGGGGCCAGCTAGGGGTACCTGTGCTTTTCGGGACGCCTGGACGGACCTGCGCGTGGCCGGAGACCGGTCAGCAGAGGGCGAGCTACGCGCTGCCCGAACTAAACGACTGACCCAAGTGCGCTCATCAGGTCCTGCGTGCTGAGCGGCCGGACCTCCGACGGATCGATTTGCAGCTGCGCCGCGATCGACAGTAAGAAGGGAAATAGGGATTGTGGGGCTGGGGGCAAAGCGGACCTGCGTGAGGGGCGTCGCAGAGCGGCTGGGGCCGCGAGAGCCCGAGGAGAATATGCCCCTCGCGCCGTCGCCGCCGCCGCCCTGCCCCCTCGACGGTGAGCGCCGGGGGGCGAGGCGGAGGGGTACCCGCGCACCGCGGACGAGGCGGCCGCGCGGGCGCGCCCGACTGCCTCGCGGACCGGCAGAAGAGTGGCCGCCTTGACGAGCTCCTTCAGATCGGAGCCTGCAGAGCACCGCCGGCGTGAGCGGAGGCATGCGTGTGCAGCGTCCGAGCGAGCGCGGGCCGGGGCGGACCGCTGTACCCCTCCGTCGCCGTCGCGACCATCTCGACGTCGATGTCCTGCGGCGAAAGTGGGGGGTCAGCCGCGGGCGGGAGGCGATGCCTCTCCGGCGCGGGCGCGGGGCGGATGCGCGCCTCCTCCGTCGTGAGCTTGCGGAGGATCTGGGGGGGTGCGCCGCAGGTGAACATCACGGCGTCAAGGGAGGACGGGGTGCAGCCGCACGGTCAGCAGGATGTCCTTGCGCGACTCCCATTCGGGGAGGTCCACAAAGAACGAGCGCGGGAGGCGCCTGCGTGGGGCAGGGTTGCCGTTGGCTCGGAGAGGGAAGGGGGGGTACACGAGGCGGGGGCCAACTTACCGGAGGATGGCGGGGTCGAGCTCCCAGGGGCGGTTCTACGTGGGGCGTCACGCCCCGCGGGGGCGCACAGGAGGCAGAGAAAAGAGGCCGCCCGCACCGTCGCGCCGAGGACGATCTGGAGAAGACAAGGGGGGCGGGGGCGGTGATGGGAGGCGGGAGGGTGCGGCGCTCGGGAGGAGGGGCGGGGCACCACGCGGGAGTCCTGGCGGGTGAAGAGGCCGTCCCAGAGAGTCAGGAACGCCGACTTGGTCGTCTGCTCGGCGGGAGGCGCGGGGCGCGCTCAAAGAGAGGCGCGGCGCTCGGGACGGATAACGCCGCACGGCGGAGGCTTCGTGTTCGGAGCTCCGCCGTTCGCTGCGAGGGGGCCCGGCTCGAGCGCGCGACGGGGGCGCCGGGGCCAGGGCCCGGCGCGTAGGAAACTCACCTGAGCAGCGCGTCGATCTCGTCCTGCGGCGCCGGGTCGGGCTCAGGTGAGGTGCTGGGGAAACCAGGCGGGGGCGGGGCGGACCACGAAGATGACAGCGGGCTCGAGCTTGTTCGCCAAGTTAAAGATCGCCCGGATGATCTTCTGGCTGCAAGCGCCGCGTTCGCGAGGATCCCGCAGAGGGCAACGGGCGGGGAGGGGGGGTCCGGGAGCCGCCGCACCTCTCCCCGTACCACTGCGCTGGAGTGAGGGGGCGCCCGGGCACGCATCAGGGGTGCGCGCGCGGGGGGCGGGGCACCTTGTTCAATATTGTGGAGAGATCGACGTTTATGAAGACGGCCCCGGACTCCCGGGCGATCGCCTGCGCGCGGGCGGCCGGCTCGGGGGACGGGCGGCGGGGCGGGGCGGGCGGGGCTACCTTGGCGACCATGGTCTTGCCGGTGCCCGGGGGCCCGTAGAGGAGGATGCCCTTGGGGACGCCGAGGGCGACGGCCTGGAAGAGCTCCGGGTGCGAGATCGGGAGGATGACGAGCTCCCCCAGCTCCTCCTTCAGCCCCTCCAGGCCCCCGATGTCGTCGAACCCCACGTCGATGTCTGCGCCCGCCCCCTCGATTCGCACGCGCGGGCCGCGCATCGCGCGCCGCCGCGCACCCGTCGGATCGATGACATCGGGGCAGACCTGCGGCGCGGCGTCGACAGTGATGCGTCGCCTCGCGCAGGCGAGCTCAACATGCTTGCGCATCTAAAAACGACGCGTGCGCACCATGTCTTCGTACGGATTGCTTCCAAGAGAGACTCCGGGGCGCAAGACCTGCAGTCGCTTCTGCAGCTTCTCGCGCACCTCCTTCCTGCAGCAGCGGTAAAGGACCTCCAGGAAAGGCTCTCGGGCGCGTGCAAACCCTTTCTCTTTCTCTTTTTTCATCGGATCCAGCTCCTTAACCATGTACCGAACGAGAAGGACTCTGAGCGCTATCAGCGCTTATCCGCGCTATCAGCGCGGCGCTACGCACGAGACCAGAAGGCTGACGCCGGCCCCGGCGAGGCGCCCGAGGAGTGCAGGCCATGCATTCGCTCTGTCTTGAGGCGACATCGCTCCGGCCGGAGGTCCGCGCTCGCGCGCGCAGTCGTTTGCGCTACTCGATCTCCGCGCCCCGCCTCTCGATGTAAGATGCTTCGCTTGACGAGCCGGGGTACCGCAGAGCCGACTCGCCTTGAATCGATCTGGCCAGCCCTGTCCCTTTTCGATGCCCGAAGGGAATGCGAAGCCCAGGAGGAGGAAGCCCGTGCCTCCTGAGAAGCCCGAGCCCGGCGACTGCTGCGGCAGCGGATGCGCGACGGTGCGGGCCAGCTGAAGCGCCGGCGCTCCGCGCTCGCCTCACGAGCCCCTGCAGTGCGTGATGGACATGTACTATGAAGCTTGCGAGCGTTACGAGAAGGAGCTCGAACTGTGGGAGCGGTGCGCGCCAATGAATGCCCGCGCGCGTGGAGGGGGCAGCCGCGCGGCGCCGTCGTTCACTTCGCAGCCTTTCGCAGAGAGCAAGCGCTGGTCGCTGCGGAAAACAATGCGCCGGGCGAGACGAATTCCGAGAATTCAGCCGCTGAGCCTGCAGCTGGCGCCGTCGTGAGCGGCTGAAGGGGCGCTGATTGTCAGTCATGTGCTCGTTTCAGCGTTGGAGCCCCGTCTCGGCAACCCTTCACTTCGCGAAGCTTTCGATCGGACAGCCTGCGAGCCATACCAACGATCGATATCCCATCCTTGCGTATAGCTATATTCTAGCTATAGCCCCGAAGGGAGCCCCGTAGGGAGCAGGAGGAAATCCGCCTTGGACCCGCGCGGCCGCGGGCGGGGCAACCCGCCCTGGACCCGCGCGGCCGCAGGCCGGGGTCTGAGCTGCGCCCCCGCGCCGCGCTTGCATCTTAGCGTGTCGTTGAGTGTGTTTAGATGTTGCTTGTCTATTCGAGCATGTAAATGCGGGAAGCTATGTCAGATACAAGCCAGTCGATGCCGTCCACGAGCCCGTTCCCCGTGACGGCGCTGCACGGCTGGATGTGCCAGTGCCTGGACTTGATCTCGTTCAGCTGCAAGATCTAGCGCGGGCTCAGCGCTGCACCGCAGGCAACTGCTCAAGAGGAGCGCACCGAGGCAATCTCCGGGGCGGTCAGCGCGCCGGGAAGGTCTTGCTTGTTAGCGAAGACAAGAAGGGAGGCGCCGGCAAGCCGCTGCAAGCCGGTTAACGGCGCGGGGTGGCTGGCGGGCAGGCTGCGCGCCTCCTGCTGAAGCAGCTTGTGCAGCTCCGCGCGGCAGTCCTCCAAACGCAGGCGGTCGGCGCAGTCCACCACCCAGACAAGGCCGTCTGTCTGCTCGAAGTAGTTCCGCCAGTAGGAGCGGATTGTCGTCTGGCCCCCGACGTCCCACACGTTCAGCTTGAAACTGCACTGTCCCTTAGCGGGCTGCGGATCCCTGCAAGGCAGGACGCGCGCGCCCGCGGTACTCCCATGTTCGGATCTCGAACCCCAGCGTCGGCGCGATCTCCTCGATGTTCTCCCCGTTCATACGCTTCACTATCGTCGTCTTCCCAGCGTTGTCCAGGCCGCTGCAGCGCGGTAGGTCGAGGAAAACAGCGCGGGCTCATTCGCTTGTCGGCGGCGCCCCGGCGCAAAGGATACAGAATCAGCAGGCGCATCTCCTTCTCCTTCATCTTGACCTTCTTTAGGATTGTGAGCAGCCCCATCTCGCTGTGTCCTTGGCGCCAACACCAAGCGGGCCTGGCTCTGGATGCCTTGCTCTTCAAGAGATGTTTTTCGCGTGTTGGACGCGCTGTACGCGCTGACCCAGGAAGCAAAATGAAGGTGAAAGTGACAGTCGTTCCGGGGTACCGTCGTCGACCGCGCAGCGACCGCGTACCGACTGCGAGTCAAGCGGATGGGAGGCAACGAGTCAAAGCCGGCCCCGGCCGCCGCGAGCAGCTCGGGAGTGGCGCTTGAGGATGCTCGCCTTCGGAAGCTCGAGTCTATCAGCTTCCGCGCTGCTGGCCCGAACGATGGCAGTCTGCGGTTTAATCTCACTACTGCTGACATTTCCTGTTCGTCGAGGCTTCAAATACTCCGCCCTCTGCTCTGGGCGTGTGCGCATCAACCCGGCATTCATCCACGTTCGTCGCGCAGCCCTCGCGGATCAGTTGATTCAGGTGTCGAAGGACACCATGGATCAGGTGCACTTCCTCGGACTCGCGCGCAGGCCCTAGTGCACCGACGTACGAATGGCGTATTCCGATTGTCGGCCGTAGCCGGCTACCCGGCCGTACCCATTACCTCTAGTTTAACGCTAGATATGCCGTCCCCTCTCTCCCCTTGTTCTCCCTGTAGTCCGCTCGCAAACGGTCCCGCTTACATGCTGCTTGCTGCCGCAGGTCGCCGCCGTTCCCGCGGAGGATGCCAGCTTCGAGAAGGTCATCGCTCCCATCGCTCGTGCGCTCCCCCGCCGGCCTCGCGCAGCGGAATGCAGCGAGCTTACCGCATGCAGGCGACGAGGCCCGCTGGGCCACGTTCGGTGCTGCCCACCCGGCCTCCGCGAGGCGGGGGCTTTTGTCCGCTGACGCGCCGCGCCGCGCGCTCTGCAGACTGCATGGTCACGTTCCCCGCCTACGTCTCGCCCGACAAGGGTGCGCGCGCGCCTCCGCGCCGCTCGCCTCCGCGGTCGACCGCCGCCCGGCGCCGGCGCAGACGTCCGCAAGGCGTCGACGGACTGCGACAAGCGCCTGAAGGAGTTCCAGATCGAGCTTTCCATGCGCGAGGACGTGTACAAGTGCGACGCCCGCCCGTACCCCCTCGCCCCGGCCCCGGGCCCCTGAGGCGCCGGGGCAGGTCCGTGATGGCGTTCAAGACCCGCGGCGAAAAGCTCGACGCGGAAGACCAGGTACCCCCATACAGCATCTGATCTCTCGCTGTACCCCAGGCCGATCGCTCCCTCCCCGTCTTCCCCGCCTCCTCCGCAGCGCTTCGTGGACAAGCTCATCCAGAGCTTCGAGCGCAACGGCCTGAACCTCTCCGCGGAGAAGCGCGAGCAGGTGCCGCGCTCCCCTCTCCGGCGTCTGCGTGCATTGTACCCCCGCTCACCGTGCGGGGGGGTACGCGCAGCTTAAGACGCTGAAGAAGCGGCTCTCGGAGCTCTGCATCCAGTACAACCAGAACCTCAACGAGGACGTCACGTCGCTCACCTTCACCGCCGAGGAGCTCGAGGGCATGCCCGAGGTCCGCCCGCGTCCCTTCGCGCCCCGCGCCCCGCGCCCCGCTCGCGGGCGAAGCGTGCCCCCGCAGGACTACCTCGCCGGCCTGAAGCGCGAGGGGGACAAGTACGTCGTCACGCTCAAGTACCCCGACCTCATCCCCCTCATGCGGCGCGCCAAGGTGCGGCTGCCCCGCCCGCCCCCCGGATCGGCACCGGCCCCGAGATCGACGTGTCCGCGCAGCGCGAGGAGACGCGGCGGAAGATGGACACCGCGAACAGCTCCAAGTGGTGCGGCGCTCCCCGCACCCCCGCGCCGTCCTCTCGCCTCGCCGCCAATCGCGCCCGGGGCGGCAGCCAAGCTGCCAACACCCCGCTCATCGAGGAGGCCATTCGGATCCGGCACCGTGCGCGCCCCCCGCCCCGCATCTCTCGGCCTCCGCGCGCCTCACCGCCCCTGCCCGCTGCAGAGATCGCGTGCCTGTTCGAGGGCCGGTACCCCACCCACGCCGACTACGTCCTCGAGGCGCGCCGTGCCCGCGCCCCTCCCGCCGAGCCCAGCCCGACCTTGTTCCCCCAGATCCGTATGGCGAAGGATCCGAAGTCGGTTCTCAAATTCCTCAACGAGCTGCGCGACAAGGCGCGCCCGGCCCCCTCGTCCTCCTACCGCTTGCAGCAGGGGCCTCACGGGCCGCCGCCCCGCAGCTGGTGCCCGGCGCCCAAGTGGAGCTGAAGAAGCTCGAGGCCCTGAAGGTCGGCCGCGCCCCCGCCGGGCCCCGACACGCCGCACCCCGCGCTCCGCCGCCCGAGCGCTCAGCTGGGCGGGCGGGGGCGCGCAGGCGGCGGACCAGAAGGCGGCCGGCTCGCCGGCGGCGGACTCCGCCATCCGCCCCTACGACTTCATGGTGCCGGCGCCCGGGCCCGGGCCTCCCCGCCCCCGCCGCTCACCGGCTCCCCCTCCTGCAGTACTACCACACACAGCTGCTGGAGCGGGAGTACGACGTGAACGAGGAGGCCGCCAAGGTCTACTTCCCCCTCCAGCGGGTGCGGCAGGACTCCCCCACCGCCCCGCCCCCGCCCCCGTCCGAGGTGGCGGGGGGGCAGGTGACGGAGGGCATGTTCGCGATCTACCAGAAGCTCCTCGGCCTCGTCTTCTCCGAGGCCCGCCCCCGCCCCCGCCCCTCGCTTCCCCTCGGGGCGTCCCTCTGAGGGCGCCCCGGCAGGTGCCGCTGGAGTCGAGCCCCAACGGGAAGAGCCTCATCTGGGCCCCTGACGTCAAGCTCTTCAACGTGTACGCCCCCCCGCCCCTCCCCGCGGCCGGCCGGCCGTCCGGCGCGCTGCGCTGCGGCTGAGGCGCCCCCCCCCCCGGCCGGCCTCGGGCAGGCACGACCGGGCGACGGGCGGCTTCCTGGGCCAGTTCTACCTCGACCTCCACCCCCGCGACGGCAAGGTCCGATCCCGCCCGATCGGAGCGCAGCCGGCGCGGCCTGACGCGGCGGGGCAGTTCGGGCACGCCGCGGTCTTCCCGCTGCGCAAGGGCCTGCGTCTCCCCGACGGCTCCTACCAGACCCCCGTCGCCGCCATGGCGCGCCCCCCGGCCCCTCGCCCCCGCCCCGCGTCCCGCCCTGAGGCGGGGGCGCAGGTGGCGAACTTCAGCAAGCCGGGGGAGGGGAAGCCGTCGCTGCTCAAGCACAACGAGGTCGTCACCTTCTTCCACGAGTTCGGGTCCGCCCGCCCCCTTTCCTCAGGGCGCCCGAGCCGCCGGCCCCGCCTCACGGGGGGCCGCCCGCAGGCACGTCATGCACAACATCTGCACCGAGGCGGGCCACGCCCCCCGCGCTTCCCCCCCCGCGCGCCCCGCTCGGGCTGAGGGGCGGGGGCGCGCAGGCGCGGTACTCGCGGATGTCGGGGACGGCCGTGGAGCGCGACTTCGTCGAGTGCCCCTCCCAGTGCGCTCGCGCGCGGGGCGACGCGTGCCCGCCCCGCGGCCCTCGCCGAGGCACCGGGCGGGGCAGGATGCTGGAAAACTGGTGCTGGGAGGAGGAGTCCCTCCGCGCCATGTCCTCCCACTACGGTCCGCCCCCGCCCCGCCCCGCCCCTCCCCGCCCCCGCCCCCGCCCCCGCCGAGGGGCCTCTGCGGGGCGCAGAGACGGGCGCGCCGCTGCCGGACGAGCTGCTGGGGCGCATGATCGCGGCGAAGAACGCCGACGCCGGCCTCCTCACACTCCGCCAGGTCTTCTTCGGTCCGCCCCGCGCCCCCGGCCCCCACCCCGCACCGCCCCGCCCCGCCCCGCCCCGTTCGAGCGCGCCGGGCCCCCCGCAGGCCTCTTCGACATGGCCATCCACACGCGCGACTCGGCCGACACGGCGGCGGTGCGCGGCGCCCCCCCTCGTCGCCCTCGCGCCGCCGGCCCGAGCGAGCGGCCTCCGCGCGGGGCGCAGCTGTGGGCGGAGCTGCGGAAGGAGGTGACGCTGATCGAGCACACGCCGGGGACGAACCCCGCCGCCTCCTTCGGCCACATGATGAGCGGCTACGACGCCGGCTACTACGGCTACCTCTGGAGCCAGGCCCGCCGCGTGCCCCCGAGCCTCCCCCGCCGGTCCCTGAGGGCGGGGGCAGGTCTACTCGGCGGACATGTTCTACAGCCGCTTCCGGAAGGAAGGCATCATGAACCCCGCCGTCGGCTCCGACTACAGGTTCCCCCCACCCGCTCCCGCGCTCTCCAGCCCGGGCCAGGGGTCTGATCGCGGGGCGGGCGGGCAGGCGGGTGGTGCTGGCGCCGGGCGGGAGCCGCGACTCGGGGGAGGTGGTGCACTCGTTCCTGGGGCGCGACCCGACGCCCGACGCCTTCCTCGCCTCGCTGGGCCTCGCCCGGCCCCGCGGCCTCCTCGGCCTGCCCCTCGACGCCGTCCAGGTCGCCCTCGGCGCCGCCGCCGTCGTCCTCGCCGGCGCCGCCGCCCTCCTCATCTTCGGCTCCTTCGGCGGCCCGCGCCGCGCCGCCGCCGAGCCCGACGCCGCCTCCTCCTCCGACCGCGACGCCGGGCGGCGGCGGCGCGGGCGCTCCGACTAGGCGGCGCCCCGCGGCCTGTCGCCCCAGAGGCGCCCCAGTGCCCCAGCCGATTGCTGAAGTCTTCTCCGAATCCGCTCAATGCATTCCCAAGGCCCCCTGCAACAAGTCTGTGAACTTTGACCTCTAACGCCGCGCGACCCGTTGAGCCCTGCGCTCGAACCAGTCGTTACCGTGCCCTTCCGGTTATAGCGCCCCGCCCAGTGCGAAATCCCCTTCCCAAATTCCGTGGCGAGCGACAGCTTTTTGGGTCCTACTGAAAATTACTTGAGCTCAGGCGGACATTCATAAGTTGACCATACATGAGTCTGAACTGTCGATCCCCTTACGATGGGGAGGAAAAATCGAGAGGGGGATGCGGGAGGGGAGCGGGACGGGGGTGGTTGGCGGGGGAGGAGGCAGGCAGGACAGACGGGGAGGGCCGGAGAAAGGGGCACGGGGGCGCGCGCTTAGTCGACCTCCTCCATCTTGGAGCCCTCGCCCGAGGCGGACTCGAGGGGCGGGAGGTCGTCGGCGGCGCCCGCAGCGTCCGCCGGCTCGTCCTCGTCGACGCCCAGGCCGAGCTGCGCGGCGCCCGGTTGAGAACAAGGCGCAGGGACGTCCGAGAGCGAGGCGGCGGCGCGGGCGGACCTTGATCATGCGGTGGATGCGGCTGCCGTACTCCGAGGGGTCCTCCAGGGAGAAGCCCGAGGTGAGGAGGGCGGTCTCGAAGAGGAGCATGATAAGGTCCTTGACGGTCTTGTCGCTCTTGTCCGCCTCGGAGCGCTTGCGCAGCTCGACGATGATCGCGTTCTCGGGGTTGATCTCCATCGTCTTCTTCGAGGTCATGTACGTCGACATGGACGAGTCGCGGAGCGCCTGCGCCTTCATGATGCGCTCCATGTTCGCCGACCAGCCGTACTCGCCGGTCACCAGGCAGCACGGCGAGTTCGCCAGGCGGGTCGAGATCACGACCTGGTCCAAGGGGTCAGATCCGATCGCGGCGGGGGCGGATCGGACGCGACGGGCCGGGCGGCGCCACACCTTCTCGACCTTGTCGCCGAGCACCTCCTTGATGAGCTTGCAGAGGCCCTCGTTGGCGGCCTTGAGCTCCTCCAGGCGCTTCTTCTCGTCCTCCGAGTCCTCGAGGCTCATGCCCTCCTTCGTCGCGCACACGAGCTTCTTGCCGTCGTACTCCTTGAGCTGCTGCACCGCGTACTCGTCGATCGGGTCCACCAGGAAGAGGCACTCGTAGTCCTGCAGCCGCGATCAGATCGGCGATCGAACGCACGACGAATACGAGACGAGAGCAGCCCGGCACCTTCTTGCGGAGCTTCTCGAGGAAGGGCGAGTTCTCGACGGCCTTCTTCGACTCGCCAGTGATGTAGAAGATCGACTTCTGCTCCTCCTTCATGCGCGAGACGTAGTCCTTGAGGGAGGTCATCTCCTCGCCCGACTTGGTCGAGTAGTAGCGGAGCAGGTCCGCCAGCTTCGCCCGGTTGGTCGAGTCCTCGTGGATCCCGAGCTTGATGTTCTTCGCGAACGACTGCGGCGCGGGGAGAGTTCAGCGCGAGGCGGAAGGGGGGCGCGGCGCGGCGGGCGCGGCGGACCTCGTAGAACTTCTTGTAGTCCTCCTTGTTCTCCGCGATCTCCGAGAACATCTCAATGCACTTCTTGACGATGTTCTTGCGGATGACCTTGAGAATCTTGTTCTGCTGGAGCATCTCACGGGAGATGTTGAGCGGCAGGTCCTCAGAGTCGACGATGCCCTGCGCGGCGGCCGCCGTGAGCGCCCGGGCGGGAGTCGCGCGGGAAGGAAAGGGCCAGACCTTGACGAAGCCAAGGAACTCAGGGATGAGCTCCTCGCAGTTGTCCATGATGAAGACGCGGCGCACGTACAGCTGCGCGGCGCGATTAGCGGCGGCGGGGCGGAACGGGGCGTGCAGGCTTCGGCGCATAGGCGAACCTTGATGTTGTTCATCTTCTTGCGCGGCTCGAACAGGTCGAAGGGAGCGCGCTTCGGCACGAAGAGGATGCACTTGAACTCGAGCTGGCCCTCGACCGAGAAGTGCTTGACCTGCGCGCCCGGCGAATAAGCTCAGAGCGACGTATCTAGATACCACGAGACGACGCTGCGCACCGCGAGGTGCTCCTCCCAGTCGTTGGTGAGCGACTTGTAGAACGCGGAGTACTCCTCCTTGGTAATCTCCTCCGGCTTGCGGGTCCAGATGGGCTTCTGCTTGTTGAGCAGGTTCCACTCATGCGACACCTCCTTAACCTTCTTCTGCTCGCGCGCGCGCCGCCTCGTCAGCGAGTCCGGCCCGCAGCGCTTGGTGAGCAAGCTTCGCGAACCTTCTTCTTGCCGCTCTTGTCCTCCTTGTCCTCATCGACGTCCTCGACGTCGCCCTCCTTCTCCTGGAGCGAATGTCAGATGACCCGGAGACCCGGCGGCCGAAGCTTCTCGAATGCGAACCTCCTTCTTCTCCTCGTCCTTCTTCTCCTCCTCGTCGTCCGAGACCTCCTTCTCGGTGGTCTTCTCAACCCACAGGGAGATCGGGTAGTTGATGAACTCGCTGTGCTTCTTGACGAGGTCCTTCAGGCGGCGCTCCTCAAGGTACTCCTACAGCGCACGTTAGCAGGGCGACGCCAGCCGGCTAGACAGATCCGCACCTGCTGGTCCTCCTTGAGGTAGAGGATGATCTTGGTGCCGCGGCCCTGGAAGGGCTCGGTGCACTTGCGGATGGTGAACGAGCCACCGGCCGACGACTCCCAGACGTGGCTACGCGAGAACAAAGAAAGGCAAAGGTGAGCTATGAGGGCGCGCGGGCCAAGGCGTCGATTTGGCGGGAAGCGCTTACGCCTCGTCGTCGTTGTTCTTCGACCACACCTCGACCTTGTCGGCCACGAGGAAGGCAGAGTAGAAGCCGACACCGAACTGGCCGATGCAGCTCACGTCCGCACCCGCCTGAACGGCCTCCATGAACGCCTTCGTGCCCGACTGAGCGATGGTGCCCAGGCAGTTGATCATGTCCGCCTTGGTCATGCCGACGCCCGAGTCGATGAGCGACAGGGTCTTGTTGGCCTTGTCCGGCACGACGTGGATGTACAGCTCCGGCTCGGCGCTGAGCACATCCTTATTCGTGAGCGACTGGTACCGGATCTTGTCAAGGGCCTGCGGCGCGCGCGAACGAGCGTCAGCAACTGTCTAATTAGATGTCGAAAGGGTCGCGACGGGCGTCGCGCGGGCCTCGGCGGCCGCGCGCCCGAGAATGGAAAATGTGCTTCTAGAATGGGGCACGCACATCCGACGCGTTGGAGATGAGCTCGCGCAGGAAGATCTCCTTGTTCGAGTAGAAGGTGTTGATAATCAGCGACATAAGCTGATTGATCTCCGCCTGGAAGTTGAAGGTCTCCGACGCCTCCGCCATGGTGCCGGCTGGCGAGCAAGAGGGGCTGTGTAAGGCTTCCGCAAGAGCGACGGACCGCGCGCTTGAAAGAATGGCGGTCGGCGGCGCACCTGCGAACTAAAAACGACGACTGGAAGCTTCGGCCGACTTCCGACGAACTGGTACCCGACGGCCACCCGCCCGTACCCCACCCGCCGAAGCTGCCAGAACTTCGAGCATGTTCCGCCGTCGCCGGGCGCGCCGCCTCCGTCGACCGCGCTGATCAGCGATCGCTTCCGCGACGTTTCCAGCCGCCAGGCGTGCTCCGCCGGCTCGATCGAGAACCTTCGCCGTCGGTGCGAACGAAGGCGGGGGGGGCATTCGGCGAATCGGTTACACACGCCGCAGCGCTAGCATCCGCCTCGCGCTACGCATGCGCTGTGCGGCAGACTGGTTGGAAAGACTGGATATTCACACGGGCGCAAAAAAGGAAAGGGGCTGAGTCCTAGCGAGAGGGGGGCGCCCCGGCGCGCTGCTGGCCCGCCTCGAGCTCGGGCGTGCCAGCGCTCCTGGGGCCGACGGGCCGCCCGCCCTCGGGCGTCACGCTCGCGCCGGCGGGCCGCCCGGGGCCCGACGCCGCGGGACGGCTGCGGGGCTGCCGAGGGGCGGCGGCGTGGGGCCCTGCGGGTGGCGGGGCCGGCCCGGGCAACGGCGTCGCGGCTGCCCCGGCCCCGGCCCCGTCGTAGCGGGCGGCGGGTCGTGGGGCGAGGCGGTGCGGGGGGAGTCGGGCGGCTCGGGCGTGCGGGCGGCGTCGAGGCGGCGGGCGCGGCGGGCGGCGGTGCGCTCGGTGGAGCGGGCGGCGGGGAGCTCGGCGGCGGGGCCTGCGCGAGGTGCAGCTCGGGGCCGTCCAGCAGGGAGGTCGCGAGGAAGCCCTTGGCGGGGGCGGAAGCGGCGCTGGGGCGGCGCGGCGTGGTCGCCCCCGAGTTGGAGCCCGAGCCCTGGGAGGGGCGCCGGGGCAGCATCTCCCGCAGCGCGTCGGCCGCCGCCGTGATCAGCTCGCGGTCCTCGTTGCGGTAGCCGGCGTGCCCGGCGGCCTCGCGCCCGCGCTCCTTCATCGCCCGCTCCAGCGGCGTCAGCGCGCTCGAGGCCTCCTTGGCGGCGGCGGCGGCGGCCTCGGCGGCGGCGCGGCGGGCCTCGCGGGCGGCGCGGCGCTCGAGGATGGTGGAGCGGATCTCGCGGGGCGACTTGGGGGCCGGCGAGGGCGAGCCCTCCTCGGGGCCCCTCGGCGAGGGCGGCGGCAGGGGCGTCGTGGCGAGCGGGGAGGGCACGCGCAGCATCGTCGGCTGCGCCGCCAGCAGGCCCGCCACCGTCCGCGGGCTCATGTCCGCCGGGCCCGCCACCGGCGGCGGGCTCGACCCCTCGGGCCCCGTTTCCTTGGGCCCCTCCGCCGGCGCCGAGGGCGGCGGGCGGAGAGGTGGAGCTGGGGGACGGGCGGGGCGGCGGCGGCGGCGGCTTCGGCGGCCTCGGCGACGGCGGTGGCGGCGGCGACCTCGGCGTCGGCGCCGGCGTCGCGGGCGCGCTCGAGCTCGGCGCGGGCGGCGGCGAGCTTCTCCTGGACCTGGAGGCGGAGGCGGAGCTGGTCGTGGGCGGCCCGCAGGCGCGCGTTCTCCTCCTCGACGAGCTTGCGCGCGCGCGCCTCCCCCTCGAGCTTGATCTCCAGCACCGCCCCCGACTGCCGCATCTCCGCCAGCTGCTGCTCCAGCGACTTGGCGGGGCGCGCCGAGCCCACCGTCCGCTGCGGCTGCAGCGGCACTGCGCGCGCGCCGCCGGCGTTACGAACGTCGCACGGTGAGGGGAGCCGCGGGGCGCGAGAGCGCCGGCGGGCGCACCGGCGTCGCCGACGAGGGAGGCGCGGCGGTAGACGGAGGCGCGGCGGCCGGTGGGCCCGCGGCCGCCACCGCCGCCGCCGCGCCGTCGGCCTGCTCGGGCAGCTGCATGGGCGCCATCCCCGCCATCTCCCCGCGGCTCCCCGCCCGCCCCCGCGGCGTCCCCGGCCCGAGCCGCCCCCGCCGGCAGCCGTCGCCGAGCCCGAGGCGGGGCGCTTGGCCGGGCTGGGCGGGCCCTCGCCCTCCCCGCCCCGCTTCGCCGCCTCCGTGAGCTCGCTGATCCGCTGCCGCAGCGCCCGGATCTCCTTTTGCTGCCGCGGGCGTCAGAGGCGGCAGAGGGGCGGGTGCGGGAGGAGGGAGGTGCGCGGACCAGGGCGACCTCGCGCTGCTCGGCGCCGGAGAGGGACCAGAGGCGCAGCTGCGGGGCGGGGTGCGGCGGTCAGGGCGGGGGCCCGAGGGGCGCGCTGGGGCTGGCTGGAGGGCGGGCGGGGGCGCCTGCTCGTAGCGCCGCTCGACGGCGACGAGCGCCTCGCGGTCCGCCGCCGACTGCGCCCGGCACTCCGCCGCCTCCTGCTCCGCCTGCGCCCGCCCGGCTCGGCCCCGCGCGCCCCGCCCGCGCCCCGCCGCGCGCCGCGCCGGGCCGCGCACGAGCTCGATGTCGTGCTCGACCTCGCCGATCTCGGCGACGAGGCGGGCGCACTCGGCCTCGAGCAGCTCCTTGGCCGCCTCCAGCCGCCCGTTCTCCGCCTCCAGCACCCCCGCCTCCTCCTCCACCTCCTGCGCGCCCCCGCCCCGCGGCGCTCGGGGCGGCCCGGCGGGGCGCCGGGGGCAGCTCTGCGTGGGGCGGGCGCACGCGCATGGCGGCCTGCGCCTCCTCGAGGTCCCGCCGCGTCTCCTCCAGCGCCCCCTCGCTCGCCAGCCGCCCCGCCCGCTCCTCCGCCAGCTTCGACTCCAGCCCCGGCACCAGCGCCGCCACCTGCCCCCCACGCCCCTCCGTCAGCGCAGCTCGGGCCCCTCCCTCCCCGGCCCCGCGCCGGCTCGCCTTGCGCATGGCGTCGAGCTCGCCCTTGAGGCGGGCGGCGAGGGCGTCGGTCTCGGACTTGGCGCGGGCGGCGCGCCCGAGCTCCTCGTTGAGCTTCGCGATGCGCGCCTCCGCCGCCTGCTTCCCCGCCCGCTCCTGCGCCCCGCCGCTCGGCCCTCGTCCCCCCCGGGAGGACTGAGCGCGCGGGGCGGGGCGGGGGCGGACGAGGTCGAGCTCGCGCTTGGCGCCGTCGACGGCCTCCTTGCTCGCCACCGCCTCCTTTGCGTTCGACGTCACCTGCGCGCCCCGGCACCGCGTCGCACCGCGTCCCGTCGCGTCGCGTCGGGCGCGCGCTCGGCCGGCGCACCATCGCGTCGACCATCTCCTGCAGCTCCGTGATCTGCGCGCGCAACCGGCCTCCCTCCCTCAGCCAGCCGCAAACCGAAGGGAGAGACGACGACGCGCCCGCTTGAGGGCGACGCGGCGGCCGTCCTGCTCCAGCGCCAGCTTCTTGTTCAGATCCTGGGCGCTGCGGCGGGCGGGCGCGCCGGCGTCGGCCGCCGGGCCCGGGGCGCGCGACGGCGTCCAGCTGAGGGCGGGGGCCCACCTGGAGGTCTTGTTGGCGATCGTCGCCTCGTGCGCCTGCGCTCCAGGGTCGGCGGCGGCCAGCGTGCCGGCGGGGGCCGGGGCGGGGGCCGGGGAGGGCGCACCGCGACCTCCTTCTCGAGGAGGGCGATGCGGTGCGACGCCCGCACCAGCTCGTTCTTCGTCTGCGCGACCCCGGCGAGGGGCGGGCGTGAAAGGCGGACGGAGAAGCTCGAGACGAGCTCGGGAGGCGCACGCGCTCGATCTCGGCGATGCGCTCGGCGTCGGAGCGGCGGAACTCGGAGCGCAGGCGCTCGACCTCCATGTGCCCGTGGAAGACCGCCTCGCCCACCCGCTGCGTCTCCCGCCCCGCCAGCATCGTCAGGTACTCCAGGTCCTTCACCACGTCCTGCGGGCCGCGCCGCCTCAGGCCCCCTGCGCGGGTGAGGCGCGGGGGGCGGGGGGCGGGGGCCACCTCGCCCATCTTGGGGGCCGGCCCGAGGCTCCCGTGGTGGTCCTCAACCGTCCGCCCCTCCGCCGCCGCGTACTCCGCCGCCCTGCCCGCCCCCTCAGCGAGGGGGCGGAGGGGGGCCCGGCCGGCGCGCGGGCGGACCGCTTGCGGCGGTCCTCGTCGGCCGCTCGGATCGCCTGGACCTGCTCGCCGCCGGCTCGAGCGCGAGACCCCGGGAGCCGCGGGAGGGGGGGGGGGGGGGGGCGACGGGCCTGGTTGAGGATCTTCTCCATCATGAAGGCCTCGCGCTCCCGGAAGGAGGCGACGAGGGCGCGCGCCGCCTCCAGCTCCCCCTCCCGCCCCACACGCTCCCCGATCTCCCCCTGGCCCCCGCTCGCCACGCGCCGCGCGCCTCCCCTGCCCCCTCCCCTCGCACCTGGATGGCGAGGCGGAGGGCGCCGTGCGCCTCGATGCTCGTCCGCAGCGCCCCCCGCAGCTCCGCCTCCCGCTGCCTGCCAGTCAGGCGGGGCCGGCCCGGGGCGGGGGGCGGGGGCGGGGGCGGGCCTGGAGGAGGCGGGCCTCGGCGGCGCGGGCGGCCTCCCGGTCCTTCCCCACCGCCTCGAGCTCCCTGCGGGGCTCAGCGGGGCCGGGCGGGCGGCGGGCGGGGCGGGGCGGGCTTCTCGAGGGCGTCGGCGCGGGCGAGGGCGGCGGAGCGGGCGGCGGTCTCGCGGTCGAGGGCCCCCTCGAGCTCCGCCCGCGCCTCCTCCGACGCCGTCACCCGCTCCAGCACCTGCGCCGCCCCCGCCCCCTCGGCCCGCGCCCCCGGGCCCGAGGCGAGCAGGCGGCCGCGGCAGCGCCTGGGGCCGGCGGGCGGGGGGGCGGACCTCGGCGAGCTTGTCGTTGAGGCGGATGACCTCGGCGGCCTCGGTCTCGTAGCGGCCGCGCCACACCTCCACCTGCCGCTCCCGCTCCGCCAGCCGCCCCATCATCGACTCCTCGAAGGCCCGCTTCGCCCGCGCGTGCGCCGCGTTCGCCTCGTGCAGCTGCGGCGGGGGATCGCAAGAGAGGAGGCGAGGGGCCGGGGCGCGGGCGGGGCACCTGGCCCTTGAGGTCGCCGACCTGGTCGCCCAGCGTCCGGATCATCGCCCGGCTCTCCTCCAGCCTGCCCCGGCGCCCCCGTGAGCCAAGGCGAGGCGAGGCGAGAGCACGAGGAGCACGGGGAGGCCAGGGGGGGCGCACATGATCTCGACCTCGCGGCGGGCGCGGGTCTCGTTGCGGATGTCCTGCAGCAGCTTCGAGGCCTCGTTCTGCCCCCGCGCCCCGCCCGTCAGCCGGCCGGCCCCGCACGCGGGGTGGGGGGCGTGGACCTGGAGGGCGGCCCGCATCTGGTCCTCCTTCACGAAGAGCACCTGCAGCGCCACCTGCCCCGCCCCGCCCCCTCGCCCACGCCTCGCGGCAGAGCCGCCGGCCCCGCGGGGGGGGCGGCGCACGGGCTCGGGCTCGTAGCCCGGGACGGCGTCGCCGCCGCCCTCCTCCGCGCTCCGCCCGTCCACCTTCCGCCGCACCCCGAGCGCCTCTGCCCGAGCGCGTCGGACGAAAGAAAGGGAGGGAGGGGGGGAGGGGGCGAGGGGGGCACCCTGGTAGACGTCCTGGACCTCGGCGAACTTGGCGAAGCGCGGCTCCAGCGTCGCCCGCAGCTGCGCGCCCGCGCCGCGTCGGAGGCCTCCCAGGCGGCGCGGGGCGGGGCGGGCGCACGGTGGCGCGGAAGGCGAGCTCCCGCGCCAGCCGCCCTGCGCGCGCACGCAAGCCGAGCGCGGTCAGCGCACGGCGGGGGGCGCCGCTGCCGGGGGCGGGCCCTGCGGGCGGGGCGGGCGTGCCTGGACGTCAGCCATGGCCTTGGCCTCCCGCTTGAGCTCCCTGCGGCGCGTCGGCGCGGCGCGGCGGGGCGGGGCGGGGGCGGGGGAGGGCGGGCGGGGGCACCGGCGGAGGCGGTCGGCGTCGGCCTTGGCGGCGGCGGCGGCCTCGGCCTGCTGCTGCACCTCCCCGCCAGCCGCGACTGCTCGCTCCGCGCCTCCTGCACCTCCCCGCCAGCCTGCGCCCCGCGTCGCCCCGCGTCGGCCCAACGGAGCGGGGGCGCGGGCGGGCGGGGCGGGCGGGGCGGACTGCTCGGCGCGGGCGTCGAGGGCGGCGACCTCGGCCTCGTGGCGCCGCCGCTCCGACGAGAGGCCCTCCTCCTGCTCCCGCACCACTGCCCCCCGCGCAGCTCAGCCGCGCCCCTCCCGCCCCGCCCCGCCCGTCGGGCGCGAGCGCACTGGTAGCGAGGGCGGAGGGGAAGGCGAGGTGCTGCCGCTCCTCCACCAGCATCATGTACGCCCGCCACACCTGCCGCCCCGCCCCCGCCGTCGGCCCTCGTCCCGCCCGCCCCGGCCCCGCCGGCGGCGCCCCGGGGGCGCGCGCGCCTTGGGGATGAGCTTCGAGCGCTCGGGGACGTGCTCGCTCAGCTGCTGCAGCTGCGCGCGCGCCTCGCGCCTCGGCGCGGGGCGACGGCAGCGGGGCGGGGGGGGTGCGGGCGGGGCGGACGACGTCCGCGAAGCCGACGGAGTAGACGTAGAGGGCGCGGTAGAGCCGCTCGATCGCGTCGGCGTGCATCCTCTCCCCCCGCAGCTGGCCCCGCGCTGCCCGGCGTCAGGCAGGGGGGCGGGGCCGTGGGGCGGGGGCGGGGGGGCGGACCGAGGCCGAGGGCGCCGAGGCCCTGGTCGAAGGTGAAGCCGGCGTTGAGGAGGAGGGCCCCCTCCACGTCGGGCCCCGCCCCGGACCCCCGCCCCGCCCCCGCCCCCGCCTTCGACTGCGCCGCCGCCACCAGGTTCTCCTGCAGCCACGCCTCCAGGTCCGCCCCCGTCCTGCCCGCCCCGCCCCGCCCCGCCTCGACCTCGCACGCTTCGCCTCGAGGGGGAAGGGGGCACCTGGGGACGCCGGCGCCGCCCGGGGAGGCGCTGCTCCAGGCCCCGCGGATGGCGTGCTGCGCCACGTCGTACCTCCCCTCCCCGCCGCCCCCGCCCGGCCCCCGCGGCGTCCGCTCCAGCACCGACGGCGTCGAGACCGGCGCTGCCGCGGCGTCACGCGGAGGCGAGGCCGCCGGGGCGCGGGGCGGGAGGCAAGCACGGAGGGGGGGCAGGCTCTCGAGCTTGAGGGGTATCCTGTCGCGATCTGCGGGGGGAGGTCAGCGGGGCCGCGGCGCGGCGCTCGCGGGGACGGCGCGCGCCGCCGCGGGTCGAGAGGGGCGGGGGCGACTGCCCGGGGTCCCGCATACGCCTCCCCAAGTCGTCGAGCTGCAGGGACATGGGAGCTGCGCCAGCGCGGGTTCAGCTCGGCTGCCGCCGCTCGCGCGGGCGCGGTCGGGGCGGGCGCACCCCTCCGCGGCGTTGCAGCGAAGTTTTCATCGCGCGGCACTGCGGCGAGGGGCGTGAGCTGCGGCCTCCGCGGGGCGCGTGGGACGTGAATCACCGAGCGCGCCGCGTGTCGTGGGGCGCGGCGACCCCGCGGGAGGCGCGGCGGGGGCGGTCGAGGGCTTCTGGATGTGGGAGAGGTCGCCGATGAAGAGGGGGACGTGCGCCGCGTCCTGCTCGATCAGGACGGACTGCACCAGCTGCGCGTCCCTGCTGAACGACTTGAACGTGCCCCCGCCCTGCGCGCCGACCCGTGAGCGCCATGCCCTTGAGCGGGCCAGCTGTCGCTCGAGGAGCAACGCGGAACGCGGCCAGCGGCGGTGCTCACCGGCTTTGTGCCCAGCGACAGGCCCCGTGTGCGAGGGCTGGCCTGCGTGCTCGGCCGGGGCGTCGTCGGCCCCGGCGGCACCGTGTCCAGCATCGCAGTGCTGAGAAAGTTGGCAGATGCGCTGTAGGACCTAAGCGCTTCGTGAGGACGGCCCTACGGCAGCATAGCTAAGGCACAGTTTGGCCCTACTGTTTGGGCGTCCGGGGGGTACGCATCTGCAATGGACCCGACCGGCGGCGGGCTCCCCGCCATAAGCCGTGCGTCGCCGCGCATTGTGAACGCGCCACCGCGCCTGACGCTGACGCTCCCGCCTCGCCAGTCGCCGGCATCGACCTGTTTGCAATCCTGCAGAACGCCGGCGTCGCGCCGCCTCTGATTCCTCCAGCTGCTCCCGTGGCATCCGTGCGCGGCCCCGCATCTCCGTACGTGGCCCGATCGCCGCTAACTTTGCGCAGGAGCCGGCAGCGGCCGAGGCTGCGAAGGCCGAGGGTCCCGCTGGCGACGATGCAGGTGCGAAGGAGAAGTTGGGCGATGCGCGTACATCCGGCAGCGGGGGCAAGCAGAAGGTTGGCGCCGAGACCGCGTTGTGACCGGTATCGCGTTCGGGGCTGAGGCGGAGCAGGACGGGGACGGCGCTGGATCGAAGAAGTCGAAGGTAAAGAAGGAGAAGGACGGTAAGGAGCAGAGCGGCGGCGCGGACCTCAAGTCCAAGAAGAAGCGCGATTCGGAGGAGAGCGGCGCCGGCGGCAAGTCGAAGTTGAAGAAAGAGGAGAAGGAATCCGTGCGCTCGCCTCGCTACCCGGCGCCCCACGCCCGCCCCTGAGCGCGCCCTGCAGGCCAAGAAGTCGAAGAAGGAGAAGAAGAAGACAGACAAGCACAAGAAGGAAGAGAGCGAGGAGGAGGAGGAAGGCGGCGCCAGCTCCAAGAAGCGAGGCAAGAAGCACAAGGTCCGGCCCGGCCTACCCGCTTTTCCCGCCCGCCCCGCCCGGGCCGACCCTCCGCAGGCGAAGGAGGCCAGCAGCGGCAGCGAGGGCGAGGAGGAGGAAGAAGAGGAGAAGCCGGCGAAGGGCAAGAAGAAGAAGGAGAAGGAGAAGAAGCGGAAGGAGGGCGAGGTGCGCCGGCCGGGGGCGCCCCGCCCCGCACGCCCCTCACCCCCGCCCCGCACGCCCCTCACCCCCGCCCAGGATGCCGAGAAGCCGAACAAGAAGAAGAAGGGCAAGAAGAGCAAGGAGGGGGGGGAGAAGGAGGAGGGGTCCGAGGCCGGCAGCGGGGGCGAGGTGCGCCGGGCGGGGCGCCCTCGACGGCGCGGCCCCCCGACGCGCCCCGCAGAGCGAGCAGGAGGCCCCAAGGCGGCCCCAAGAAGAAGAAGGGGAAGAACAAGGGGGGCGACAAGGCCCCCGGGAGCGAGGGGGAGGCCAGCGGCAGCGGGGCCGAGGCGCGCCGCCCCTCCCCCCGCCCCCCGCACCTGCCGCAGCGGCTCAACCACGCGCAGGACGAAGGCAAGCCACCCAAAAAGAAGGCGAAAAAGAAGGACAAGGGGAAGAAGAAGGAGGGGGAGGATGAGAAGGCTGAGGACGGCAGCGGCAAGGAGGTGCGCGATCCACCTCGAGTCCCCCCCCCCCCCTCCGACCTCTGAGGCGGGTGCAGGAGGACGGGTTCGTGGACGAGGTCATCTGCGACGCGGACGCCACCAACGACGGTGCCGCGGGCCCCGCGCCCGCCCCACCCCTCCCCCGCCACCCCGCGCCTGCGCGCGAGCCGAGGCGAGGCGGGTGCAGACCTGTGCCACGTGTGCGCCGGCGAGGGCGAGCTCCTCATGTGCGAGGGGGTGCGCCAGCGCCCCGAGGGGGCCCGCCCCCCGCGTGCTCCCCCGCTCCCCTGGCCTGAGGCCCCGCCGGCGGCAGGCGTGCCAGCGCTCGTTCCACCTCGCCTGCCTGGGAATGAAGCGCATGCCGAGCGGCAAGCGCGCCTGGGTCTGCCTCGACTGCACCTGCAACCGCGTGCGCGCCTCCCCAGCGCCCCTCGCATCCATCTGACGGGCAGCACTCGTGCCTCAGCACTCGTGCTTCGTGTGCGAGGAGTACGGGGACGACGGCCGCGACGTCCTCCTCTGCCAGGTAGGCCCCCTACCGCCGCCCCCGTCTCCCCGCATCCCTCTCACGCCCCTCTTCCCCTCCTCCCGCAGCACGCCCCCTGCGGCAAGTACTACCACCTCGGTGCCCCCGCGCCCTCCCCTCCGAGAAGCAGCACCCCCGCGTGAGCCCCGGCGGGGCCTGGACTGCAGAGTGCCTGAAGCGGGTGGCCCCGGACCCCGGGGCCGTGGAGAGCGTGGCCCCCCAGAAGAAGGCCACGGTGCCCCCGCCCCTGCAGCGAGGGGGAGCCCCCCGCCCCATCCGAGCGCCCGCGCAGCGCTTCGGGCCCGCATCGCCGGCTGCCCGCGCCACCGCTGCGCGCCTGCGCGAAGGAGACCGCCCCGAGGACCCGCGCTGCTTCCGGTGCCCGCGCCCCGCCGCCTCCCGCCCCCGCCCCGCCGCCGCGCCGGCCTGGGCCTGAGCGGCCTGCGCGCCGGCGGCAGGTGCCCGAAGGCGTACCACAAGGGATGCGTGCCCCCCGAGGAGGAGTTCCCCACGGTGCGGCACCCTGCGCATCGAACGGTCCCGCGCCCCCGCCGGCCTCGGCCTGAGCGCCGGGCGCAGGTGTTCGGGCGGGAGCACCTGTGCGTGCAGTGCGCCGGCTCGCCCGAGGGCCCCGCGAGCGGCGAGGAGGCCGAGGCCGAGGCCAAGCCGAGGCCGGGCGGGAGGGGAGAAAGCAAGAAGAAGAAGGACGAGAAGGTGCGGGCACCGCGCCGCTCCGTGCCCCCGCCCCCGCCCCCGCCCCGCCCACGGCGCCGCGCCCGCGCAGCCGAAGAAGGAGAAGCGGAAGACGAGGGACGAGGGGCCGGCGCGGAGGAGCCGGCCCGTGAGACGGCACCGAGAAGGAGGCCAGGCGCCGCGCGGGGAGGAGGACGGGGCCCCGGCCCGCCCACAAGCGCCCCAAGACGGACGAGCACGCGGCGAGGGTTCGGCGCCCCCGCCCCGCCCCGCCCGCCCCGCCACCTCTGAGAGTTTCTCAGACCCGGCGCTGGGCGCGGCGGACGCGTCGCCGCCGCCGCTGCCGCCTGCGCCGCCGCTGCCGCAGCCGTCGCCTGCACCGCCGGGGCCGGGGCAGCCGTCCGCCTCGCCCAAGTCGGCCGAACGGCGCGCCGCCGACGAGCGCGACCGCAAGGTGCCCCGCCCCGGCTCGGCCCGGCGCCTCTCCGCGCCCCGGGCCGGGCTGAGGGGCTGCGCAGATTGCCGACGAGCGGAGCGGCGGGCGGGGAGGAGCGCGAGCGGCGGCGGCCGAGCGGAAGGTGCCCCCGCCCCGCCCCGCCGGCGCCTCGCCGAGCCCGGATCGCATTCGACTTGGATACGATGCGCGCAGGCGGCGGAGGAGGCGAGGGACGAGAGGCACTTCGCGCCCTCCGCCGGCGCCCGCCCGCCTCCAGGTGCCCGCCCCCGTCCGCCCGCCCTCCCTGCACGCCCGCCCACGCCCTCTCGTGCCCCCCGCCCTCCCCGCAGCGCTTGCAGCGGGAGCTCTACGCCATCCTCATCGAGACCCGCCGCAAGGTGCCGCGCCCCTCGCCGCTCCCCCGCCGCCGGCCGACCCTCCTCCGCAGGGCTTCAGCAAGCTGCCCGCCGCGATGAAGGAGGCGGCAAGTTCGCCCCGAGGAGTACTTCCGGGTATCCCCGCCTGCCGCCCCGCCCCCTGCCGTACCCTTCCTGAGCCACCTTCCCCCACCTCCCAGGCGGAGTGGCTGCGCGCCGTGGCGCAGCGCATCCCCCCCAACGACGCCGCGTTCGGAGAGGCGCGCCCTTGAACCCCCTACCTTCCCCCCTCGTCTTCCTCTCACGATCCGCAGGCGTGCGGGCCGCTCGCGAAGCGCCGCGTGCACCTCGTGGGGGGGGACTTCCTCAAGGCGCGCCGCACCCCCTCGTCGGGCCGAGCCCGTGCCCCTGACGCCCTCCCCCCCTCTCAGGTCGTGCGGGCCTTTCGGGATCTCAACGCGGAGGAGCTGGCCAAGCTCGAGGTGCGCGGGGGGTACGGCGCATTCGGCGCGGGGGGTGCGTGCCGACGGGGCCGGGGCCGGGGCACAGGACTCGGGCCCGAAGCACGACACGATCGTCAAGAATGGGCCCGACGGGAGCAAGTGCGCCCCCGAAAACGATGGAATGCGTTCCTGCTCCCTTCGCCAGCCGATCGTGCCCCTCCCGCAGAATCTACCTCTGCGGGGTACCGATACAAATGGGGGCCGTGAAGGAGCCTTGCGAGAAGAAGGCGCGCTGTACCCCCCGGACCGCCGCCTCGCCCTCCCGCTGAATGTGGTACCCCGCAGGTCTCGCGCATCGGGCAGCTTTGCGCCACGCACGCCGCGAAGGCCGCCGCCGCCGCTTCGAAGGTCCCCGCGCCGTTCCTTGTGCGCCAGCGTCCTCTGATCCGACCTGTACGCCCCTCAGACGCGGTGCGCGTACCCCGTGCCGGCCAAGCGGGAGTCGGAGGACGCGTCTGCGCCGGCGCCAATGGTGCGGCGGCGGCGGGCGGCAGCGCGCGGGGGCCCCCTTCGCTGTATCGACTGGGCGCGGCAGGTGCCGTGCGGGCGGCTGGTCGTGGGCGGAGGCAAGCGCTGCAAGGAGCACGCGGGGGCCCCCCGGCCCGCCCCGGCCGGCGGCCGCTCGCCCCCGGGGGCCCCCGGCGACGCCCCGGGCGCCTCCTCCTCCTCCACAGCGGCGGAGAAGGAGCGCCTCGAGTGCGCCCCCCGCTCCCCTCGCGTCCCCCCCCCCGCTCACGTACCCCCCAGGAGGCGGGACCTGGCGGCGAAGATCTTCGCCAAGCGGGGGCCCCTCCTCAAGAAGAGCCCCCCGCCTGGCGCCCCCGCCCCCGCCCCCACCGCCGCAGCGACCTCGACCAAGCCCGCCGTCCCCGCCCCGCCCCCCGGGCTCCTCCCGGACCCCGTACCCCCGCCCCCCGCCGGGCAGGGCCTCCTCCCCGATCCCGTGCCCCTCCCGTCCCCCGCCGCCCCCGCCCTCGTGCCCCTGGACACCTCCCTCCTCCCCTCGCCCCCCTCGGACCTCGCGTCCGCACCCCCCGCGACGGCCTCGACTTCGTCTACCCCCGAGCCGCCAGGGGAGGGGGCGGAGGCGCCGGCGGCAGGGCGCCCGGGCTCGCCGCCCCGCCCGCGCGGCCGGGCCAGCCCCCCGTCTCCCACGCGCTCGCCCGCCCGGAGCCGTACCCCCCGCACCCCGCGGACGCCCAGCGAGCCCCCAGGCCCCCCCCGCGCCGGCCTTCTCCCCGACCCTTTCCACCGCCCCCGCCGGCCCCCCTCTGCCCCACCACGGCCCGTACCCCCCGCTGACCGCCCAGCCCCGCACGGCGCCCCGCAGCCCCAATCTCCGGGGGGGGGCTACCAGCAG